>ML809495.1:88559-98708 GCA_009831015.1 Picea engelmannii | reverse complement strand
TGCTTGAAGATATTGTAAGAGTTGGTGATCTGTATGTATAATTGTTTCCTTCCCTAACAAGTAGTGCTTCCATTTCTTTATGCTTTGAACTAATGCATACAACTCTTTATCATATGTAGGATAGTTAACAACAACTTGGTTAAAAGTTTTAGAGTGGTAATAGATAGGCTTATGATATTTCATCAATACTGCACCCATGACGTATCTATTGGCATCTGTCTCGATCTCAAAAGGTTGTTGAAGATTCGAAAGTGCTAATACTAGTGCAGTACTGAGCTTCTCCATCAAAGTGTCGAAATCTTTTTGTTGCTTTCCTTCCCACTGAAAAGGGATTTTCACATTGGTTAAGGCATGCAAAGGAGCTGCTACTAAGGAGAAGTTGGGAATTAATCTCCTCCAATATTGGACTGCACCTAAAAATCTTTTGACTTCAGTTACACTCTTTGTCTCATGCCATTTTACAATTACTTCAATTTTGGAAGGATCAATTTTCAATTGTCCTCCTCCTACAATATGACCTAAGTATACAAGTGCAGTCTTGCCAAATTCACTTTTATACATTTTTCCATACATCTTTTCCCTTTGCAAAGTATCTGAAACATGTTTTAACTGCCTTACATGTTCATCCCAAGTCCCACTAAAAACAATAATGTCGTCTAAATACACAATCACAAAATCATATAGGAAAGGCCTGAATACCTCATTCATCACACGCATGAAAGTTGTCGGAGCATTACAAAGCCCAAAAGGCATAACTAACCACTCAAACAATCCATGTTTGGTTTTAAAGGCAGTCTTCCATGCATCCTGTTCTGCAGCCCTAATTTGATGATATCCATTGTGCAAATCCAACTTAGTGAAATAAACAACATTCTTCAACTGATCAAGTAAATCATCTATACAAGTAAGAGGGTATCTATTTTTCACCGTGATTTTATTTAAGGCCCGGTAATCGACACACATTTGCTATGTGCCATATTTCTTTGGCACCATCACGATCGGAGAACCACAAGGAGATTAATTGGGCCTGATGACCCCTTGATCCAATAAGACACTTACCTGCTTCTTGATCTCTGACATCTCCACAACTGACATCTTGTATATTCCCACATTAGGAAGAGGAGAATCTTGTTGAAGATGTATCTCATGTTGGATTTCCCTCTTAGGAGGTAATCCATCTGGTTCCTGAAAAATATCATCATACTCAGAAACAATATCAATTAATTCTTTTTTATGAGATGGATCACACCCTTGGAAAGGGTCATATGTCTCGACATCTTTCTCTTTGACGCTCATGAGTACATATCTCTTATTAGTGTTTATGAGTCTTTTCATCTGTCTTGCACTAACAAGTGTTCTATTTACCCTCATGCGGTGAGCTCTAACAATATATTCCACTCCCCCCTTAGTAAGGTGGTATTTGTTCTCATGACGAAAGAATATTTCTTTTCTATCATAAAGATAAGGACTTCCCAACACTATGCCACATATATCAAGTGGTACAACATCCAAATCCACTTCATCAAACAATTTTGAAGAAATAGAAAATCTGATCCTACATTGTTTGGTGACATTAAGTTTTGGTTTAACACATACCCAACCAAGAGGATAAGGCTTCATATGCGGTTTCGTTACAAGACCCATCTTCTTGACAAGTGCTTTAGATATTAAGTTTACTTGGGAACCCGAATCAAATAATGTATCTATCTTAGTATGTTTAGATACAACTCTTATATGAAATAACTCATTCCTCTAGCGTTCATCAACATGAGATTCATTATTGGAACTTGAACTAGCATGAAGGGAATATTTACCTTGTACTCCAACCATTGTGATCTTTCCCTCATCTCCTAAATCGGAACCAATATCTTGCTACATTGTAGCAATGGTCTTTGTCTTCCCCTTTCCACTGAATTGTGTCGGTTTCTTTTCTGAATGCAGCTTCCAACATTGTTCTTCATCGTGACCGCTCTTCTTGTGGATTTCCTCCATCTCTCGTTACTATAGCGGTATTCTTGTCCTTCCTTTTGAACTTCTTGAAAGTATTTTGTGGGAAATTGGAAGGTTTCTTCGTGGGATCTTCTTGAACATGTTTCCCCATGTTCTCAAGATGAGTGACTTGCACACAAACTTCACCAAGACTAGTGGGGTTAAACAAGAGCAAAGTTTGACGAATATAACTGTGAAGTGCGCCAATATACTTCATTAAAGTTTCATAAGAATCCAAAGGAATATTCAATGCACGATATTTCTTCCTAAATTCTTATGTGAAAATTTGTACAGTTTGACCTTTACTTTGCCTTGAAGTTTGCCATTCCATCATTGCTTTATGTAAATACCCTAATGGATAGAACAACTTCCTTATCTCTAATTTAAATTCAACCATGAGGAAATAATATTACCACACTTACTCATGTCCTGAAGCTTGCTCTCCCACCATATGAGAGCGATGCCTTCCAACCGAAGAGAAGCCAATTGCACTATAACTTCCTCTTCGTCAATATGTTGAACACGGAAATATACTTCAACCTGTCGGATCCAATTATCTAGTTTTTAGGATTAACATCTCCATTAAAAACAGGTAAACCAAATTTTACATCAAGCTTTAACGATGGTTTCTTAAAATAGGCTTTATGGATGGAATTATGAGAATAATGAGAATGATCAGAGGAAGAAGAACTAGAACTTGAAGGTGAAGAAGGAGGCTCAGGAGGATCTCCTCCTGCCCCTTGTTTTACCGAAGCATCATCATCTGCATGTGCTTCCTTTTTCTTCTCTTTCTTCTTCATTCTCTTCTCGCAATCTCCATACATTTTCTCGACCATGTCTGACATGTGATAAAAGAACATGTGAAAGTTTTTCTCATGTTCATCACACTTGTCCTCTTCTACCATTTTCTTCCTTAAGGATGCACGACCAACTTCAGGATTGAACGTCTTAAGAGTTCCTTCACCCTGCTTATGCTTGGCCCTAGTAAGCATTCATACTCAACAATTCAAGTCAAAGACGATCGCTCTGATACCAACATGATCCGGGATTTTTTCGTCCGATGACTTACTAAATAAGTGTATTAAATGAGCATAAACTAAAGTACACCATAAAGAAGGAAAAACTCAAAAGGAAAGAGACATAATCATGAAATATGAACGCAAAAACTTGATAACAGAGTTTGTCCCTGATGGACTACGTCTCTGGGTCTTGCTCTCAAATGGGTAGGCCTATTTATTAACTCCACAAAATAATTGGGAAAAATACATAAGTATACCTCATTCTAGAGTTAAGCTACAGAAGCTTCGCTCATATCAGAAAAAAAACATCACCACTGTGTTCGTGGCATTGAATTACCTAAAAATTATTGTCTCCATGCCTCGATCTGAGTCTGGCACTTTTAGGCCCAAGAGACACCCATGTCTCGATTTCTATGCCTACCTATGCAATAAATGACTGGAAAATTTCTTGAAGTGCATGCCCAGTCTGTACATTCGCGCATTGGTCTCTCCTCTCTCGTACAGTGGTGGAAACTCCTTTTTATATAAAAATGTGGTCGTTGTGTAATAATGAGGGCACTTGGCGCATTGGTTAGAAGAGCTATATTTAGGTCATTGGTTAGGTAGAGGTCCCAGGGTCGAATCCCGCTGGCCTCCCATTTTATACAGTTACAACCACTTGGTGGAGGTTTAGGCGTCTATTTTGGCGGTTGGCCAATTTAAATGGAGAACTACTACTACAATGGCATAGATTATGGCGGGTATGCCATATATGGCGGGACCTTCCCCAGATTTGGTGGGGTCCTGTTATATATTTTGTTTGGATTTTCGGTTGTTGGGTGTGATTGGGCATTTTCCCACTACCACGTAGCAGCCCATGACTGGGCCATGTGGCAGCCAATCATTGTCCCACATCACCTCATTGCACGATCAGTCTGCCATGTCACCCTGCCACGTGTCGTATGGATGCCACATCACTCTGCCACATAGTGTATGAATGCCACGTGGCCTGTATGGACTGTTGTGTGGAAATTTTTCATTAGTCCACAAGTCGGCCCAAAAATGAGTGACATGTGGCAGCCTCTCATGTTTCCACATCATCATGCTGACGTCAACATGACATGTGTCACCCTCTGCGCTTGCACGTATTTTGTATGAACGATGACTTCATCTGTACTGATGCTGACGTCAGCAGTACGGATGTTGACTCATCCCTGTTGACTAGGCTAGGTTGACTGTGAATATATTTCAATCTGTAACTCTGTTTGATGAGTCGTTTACGTCATTAGAAATCTTGTGACGCGCTCTTCACGATCATGCCATTTTCACTGAGTTTTGGGAACTTTGAATTTTTTCCCTTTCTCTATCTGTTGAAGCCATTCTGAGGGTGATGAGTTGCCTCTGTGAGTTCTGAGTTGTTATTAGCCTTCTCTAGATCCTTTTTGGATCATATATATTGGATGGTTTTCATTAGTTATTGGTTGGTTCTTAGCAGCAACAAAATAGTTTATGTTGATGTTTGGACAACATTGGGAAGACATTCTCTTAGATTAATAATCAATAATATATTTATTAATTATTAATTATTAAATAATATATATAATAAGTAAAATGATAATAATAAATAGTTATTGATTATCCAAGGGACACATATTTTCATGGATGGTCACCATATGTTCTCTATATATGGAACACTCATCATTGTAATAATATATTGAATATACAATATTATCTCATATAGAAAAATCAACATGGTATTATAGCGATCACCTTCAGAATTTCAACCATGCTATAAATTAATTTTCAAAGTCAATCATCGGGACAAATTTCGAGTACTTCTGTGACAGACTTTGTGTGGCAACTAATGCCTCCCTCATTGAGAGGTAGTGTTGAAGTTTGCAACTTTCTGACACATTCTCCAGATCATACTTCTCTGTGACTGAGTTGAGTTGATCTGTGAGGACACTTATCCGAGAAGGGATAATTGGGTTTGGGATTATAGCCCAATGTCCCTTGTGGAGAGAACATGAGGACATGTTAAGGGAGTTGAACTCGATATCACACACTATGGGGAGTTGACCCTAGTGTTTCTAGAGGGAGTAGCCTTTAGAAGTCCACATGGGAGTGCCATGTGTGACAGACATTCTCCAAATCATACTCCTATGTGACTGAGTTGAGTTGATCTATGAGGACACTTATCCGAGAAGGAATAAATGGGTTTGAGCTTATAGCCCAATTTCCCTTTTGGAGAGAAAATGAGGACATGTCAAGGGATTTGACCTTGACATCACACACAATGGGGAGTTGACCCTAGTGTTTCTAGAGGGAGTAGACTCTAGAAGTCCACATGGGAATGACATGTGTGAGAGACCTTTTTCCTACTACAGTGCTTGTGTAACACTGGCAGTGAATGTGTGTCACTGGATAGTAGGTGTGTGCTACTATCTGATTATAGAGTATTTAGTGGACTACTAGATGAAGACATCATGTAAACATACCTCCCTAGATAAGAGGGAGTGTTGTTGTTTCAGCATCGAGCGGACCTTCTCCTAGATTGGGTTGCAGACCAAGGGAGATAGGATACATTTATCATAAAGGTGCACTTGTGGTAAATGGACTTAGTTGTAGTCCTTCCTTGATCATGACAAGGAATAATATGGACTCGAGGTGCTTTCCATGTGTCAGTTAGCATCACGCTAACATTCACTCGCAGGGGTGTAACTGTGGTGAATGACCCTGGTGTATTATTTTTCCTAGTCATGGTGATTTGACGAGGAATGATAAAATATGCTAGATGCTATCACATGCAGACCCAGAGTGAGATTGATATTATAGAGAGTCAATTGGCTTAGAGGGAGAGTCATAGAAGAAATTTCCCCTTGGTTCAGGTGGGATAGAGACATATCCCAAGATTGACAGACAAGTGTTATGAGTCTAGGGTGAAGTTTGTATACTTTAGAGACAAGCTTGGAATGATGCAAAATGTCTCCCTCATTGAGAGGGAGTGTTGATGTTTGAACAACATCGAGAAGACATTCTCTTAGATTAATAATTATTAATATAATTATTAATTATTAAATAATGTATATAATAAGTAAAATGATAATAATAAATAGTTATTGATTATCCAAGGGACACATCCTTTCATGGATGGTCACCATATGTTCTCTATATATGGAACACTCATGATCCGGGATCTTTTCGTCAGGTGACTTATTAAAGAACTGTATTAAATGAGAATAAACTAAAAGTACACCATAAAGAAGTAAAATCTCAAAAGGAAAGAGACATAAACATGCAATAGGAACACAAAGAACTTGATAACATTGTTCGTCCCTGGTGGACTAGGTCTCTGGGTCCTTCTCTCAAATGTTTAGGTCTTTTTATTAACTCCACAAAAGAATTGGGCAAAATACATAAGTATACCTCATTCTGGAGTTAAGCTATAGAATATTTGCTCAGATCAGAAAAATAACACCACCACTGAGTTCATGGCATCGTTTTACCTAAAAATGACTATCTCCATGCCTCAATCCGAGTCGAACACTTTTTGGCCCAAGAAGCACCCCTACCTCGGTTTGCATGCCACTGCTCCTGCAATAAATGACTAGAAAGATCTCGAAATCCATGCCAATTCTCGAAAACTGTGCCAAAATCCGTACTGTATGGATGCGCTTGGACTGCCTCTCGTGCTTTGTGTTCCCAACTCTGACGGAGACACCCTCTTTTATACAAAAACCTAGGTAGTTAAGCATTAAAGGATTCATTAGTGCACTGGTAGTGGATGTTATATTAAGGCTTTGGTTGTTGGGGAAATTTTGGGGTCGAACCCCATGGACCCCGGATTCTTTTGGTAATTCGTTAACAGTTTTGGTGGATCTGCTAAAATGGTGGAGCTGCTGCTATATTTGGTGGAACGGTTACCACATCTAGTGGAATATGTCCCTAGATTGGCGGAGGCTATGGTCTTATAGGCGCAATATGGAACCAAGGGATGGGATGAAGCCCTAGCCCTTTTCTCCCCCATTTGAAACCTTATAGCAACTTAAATTAAATATGTTCCATAGATTTGTAAGGCCTTTGGGCTAGAGAGGTCATGAGTTCGACTCTTGTGGAGTCATAAAACTTTTACACCTACCAACCACTAGAGGGGTGCCACATGGCAGCCCATGACTGGGCCATGTGGCACCATATAATTTGTCCACGAAACTGACACTTCTCATCACTCAATTCATCCATGTGTCTACCTTTCCATGTCATCCCATGCCAACTTAGTTGTCCAGACGTTCCACGTGTCACCCTTGCAGTGGTGCCACATGTCACCTTGACTTTTTGACTTTTGACCAAGTTTGACCTAAACTTTGATGACTTATATATTTTCATCCATAATTATGTTTGACAATCCGTTTGTGCCGTTAGAAATCTTGCGATGCGCTCTTCACGATCATGCCATTTTAACTAAGTTTTGGTAACTTTAAATTGTTTCCCTTTTGTTTTCTGTTGAAGCCATTCTGACCGTCCTGAGTTGCCTCTACAAGTTCTGAGTTGTTCTTAGCCTTCTATGGATCCTTTTTGGATCATGCCTTCCCACTGAGATCTTTTTGGACCACCAAAAGCTTTCATCAATCATCTGGTAAGTGAGGGAAGATTCCCCTCACTTTGTCCTTCTCAATCCACTTTGCCTTGCTTGGATGTGTGCCCTTTAATCCTATTCGAACATCACCCCTACGTGAAGTCCTCGTCCTTCTGTCTAGAATGATATCTTACTGTAACTCATCCAAGTACTCAGGTGCAAACTCATCAACTGAAGGTATTGAAACTTCCTCATCCTGATCCATGATCATGGGAGGCTCAAAAAGTTTCAAATTCTCTACATTCACAACGGAGTAAATCTGCATATAAGGTGGAAGATCTAAATGAAAAAGCATTAGTGTCGCTTTTCTCCAAAATAGTGAAGGGTCCATATCGAATGGGCTTAGGTTTCTTGCCTTCACCCTTCAATCGTTCCTTGTTGATATGAAGCCATACCTAGTCTCCAACCTGGAACTGATGATCAACCCTATGCTTGTCATGAAGAGATTTATATTGTGCTTGAGTCTTCTCCAACTATTCCCTGATTGCCTGGTGTATCTAATGGATCCTCTGAATGAACTTGCGGGCTCTATCCTCTGTTCGTTCTTCATTCACATCGGCATCTCTCCCATACATCAATTCTAAAGGAACCTTTGGTAGATACCCAAAACACGTTTCAAAAGATGAACTCTAAGTGGATGAATGTAAAGCTCGATTATAAGCCTGTTGTATATAGGGTATCTGTTCATCCCATAACATAGGATGCTTGTTGCAGTAGCTTCGAAGCAAAAGTACCATTGTTTTGTTTACCACCTATGTATGTATGTCGATCTATGGATTAAAAGTAGTGCTCCTCTTCAATTTGGTGTCCATCATTCTCCACAAGCTAGTCCAAAAATCCCCAAGGAACCGAGTATCTCGATCCGAGACAATGGACGTGGGTAACCCAAAGTGAACCCAAACATACTGAAAGAAGAGATTAGCATTCTGCTCAACAGTGATCTTATTTTTACATGGAATCAAGATACACATCTTGTTGAACCTATCCACTACAACATACAAATAATCATGACCCCTTTTGGTCATTGGTAAACCCCCTACAAAATCCATGGAAATGCTTTCCCATGGATGGGATGGAACGGGAAGTGGTGAGTATAGCCCCAATTTTCTATTAGTGGGCTTACAAGTAGAACACATCACACACCCCTTTACATATTTAGTTACAATTGCTTTCATTTTGAGGCCAGTAAAAAAACCTCTGCAAATGAGCCATAGTTTTTCCTACCACAAAATTCTCAGACACAAGAGAAGTATGAGCTTCTCGTATTACATGGACTTGTTCACTTGTAGGAATACATAGCTTCCCGAGATGATAGAGTAATTTTTCCTGCAGACAATATTTCTCTACTTGTGCACCATGGTTAGCCTCTCATATACTTCTTTAAAATCTTCTTTGATGGCATATTTCTCTACATAGCTATCATGAGATAAAGAAGTATTCTTCAAAATAATAGAAGCAGGAATAGGAGGTCTAGAAAGCATATCGCCTACCTTGTTACTTATACCCTTCTTGTACTTTATTACCAAATGAAATTGTTGTAGAAAACCCATCCATCTATAGTGTCGAGATTGTTGCATTTTGGTCTGTGATTTAATATACTGTAAGGGTTGGTGATCTATATGTATGATGGTTTCCTTCCCTAACAAGTAATGCTTCCATTTCTTTACGTTTTGAACTAATGCATACAACTCCTTATCATATGTAGGATAGTTAACAATAGCTTGGTTAAAAGTCTCAAAGTGGTAATAGATAGACTTACGATATTGCATCAATACTGCACCCATGGCGTATCCACTGGAATCTATCTCGATATCAAACGGCTATTGAAGATTCAGCAGTGCTAATACTAGTGCGGTACCGATACTCTCCTTCGAAATTTTGAAAGTTTTTTGTTTCTTTCCTTCCCACTAAAAAGTGTTCTTCACACTGGTTAAGGCATGCAAAGGAGTTTTTATAAAGGAGAAGTTGGGAATGAATATTCTCCAATACTAGACTGCACCCAAGAATCTTTGGATATTGGTCACACTTTTTGGCTCATGTTGTTAGGAACCAAATATCAATATAGCATAGAAAAACCTCAGAATAAGTACTCGCCGCCTTGAAAAAGAGATAACTTCAGATAATAAGCCTCTTCGAGGGGGAAACCTCCTTATGCCCACATAAATGTCCAAATACAAGATGATTCCAAATGAAAATGTCTCCTTGGTATATATAGGAGACTAGGAGGTATAATTAAAACTAAGGGACTAAAGCCGACATAAATAAAATAACATTACTAATGTAATATGCCCCAATTAAGGCGTAATGAGACACTATTTAGTGCTTAACATGCCCCTTCCCTTGAGACAAGTGTTGTCTGCAACGCTTGAGTAACTCTGGATACTTATGTATAAAAGACTCATCTTCCCAAGTGGAATCTTCAGCCGGTAGTTTCCTCCATTTAATGAGATACTCTGAAATGGATCTATTCCTTAGCTGGCAAATTCTTGTGTCAATGATGGCTTCAGGCTCCAATATGATTTTTCCTTC
>ML809495.1:69130-85535 GCA_009831015.1 Picea engelmannii | reverse complement strand
CATAAAGATAAGGACTCCCCAACACTATGCCACATATATCAAGTGGTACAACATCCAAATCCACTTCATCAATCAACTTTGAAGCAATAGCAAATATGACCCTACATTGTTTGGTGACATTAAGTTTTTCTTTGTCACATACCTAACCAAGAGGGTAAGGCTTTGGATGTGGTTTCGTTTCAAGACCCATCTTCTTGACAAGTGTTTCGGATATTAAGTTTACTTGGGAACCTGGATCAAATAATGTATCTATCTTAGTATGTTTAGATACAACTCGTATATGAAATAACTCATCCTCTTTCGTTCATCAATATGAGATTCATCATTGGAACTGGAACTAGCATGAAGAGAATCTTTAACTTGTACTCCAGCCGCTATGATATTTCCTTCATCTCTTGATTCGGAACCAAGAACTTGCTGCACTGTAGCAACGATCTTTGTCTTCCCCTTTCCACCGAACTATTTCGATTTCTTTTCTGGATGTAATTTCCAACAGTGTTCTTCATCGTGACCATCCTTATTGCAATGAGTACAAGATGGTTTTCCACCTTCTCTCGTCACTGTATCGGTCTTCTTATCCTTCCTTTTGAACTTCTTGAAAGTCCTTTGTGGGAAATTGGAAGGTTTCTTCATGGGATCTTCTTGAACATGTTTCCCCATGTTCTCAAGGTGAGTGGCTTGCACACAAACTTCGTCAAGACTAGTGGGGTTAAACAAGAGCAAAGTATGAAGAATATAACTTTGAAGTGCGCCAATATACTTCATTAAAGTTTCATAAGAATCCAAAGTAATGTTCAATGATAGAGATTTCTTCCTAAATTCTTCTGTGAAACTTTGTACAGTCTGACCTTTACTATGTCTCAAAGTTTTCCATTGCATCATTGCTTTATGTAAATACCCTAATGGATAGAATTGCTTCCTTATCTCTAATTTAAATTCCGACCATGAGGAAAGAAGATTGCCATACTTACTTTTGTCCTGTAACTTTCTTTCCCACCATACAAGAGCGGTGCCTTCCAACCAAAGAGAAGCCAGTTTCACTTTAACTTCCTCTTCATCAATATGTGGAACATGACAATATACTTCAACCTGTCGAATCCAAATGTCTAACTTTTCAGAATTAACATCTCCATTAAACATAGGTAAAGAAAACTTTACATCAAGCTTTAATAATGGTTTTTTAAAAGAGGCTTTATGGTTAGAATGTTGAGAGTGATGAGAATGCTTAGAGGAAGAAGAACTAGAACTTGAAGGCGAAGATAGAGGCTTAGGAGGGTTTCCTCCAGCCCCTTGATTTACCGAAGCATCATCATCCGCATGTGCTTCCTTTTTCTTCCCTTTCTTCTTCATCCTCTTCTCGTAATCTCCATACATTCATTCAACCATTTTTGACATGCGATAAAAGACCATGTGAAAGTTTTTCTCCTATTCATCATGCTTGTCCTCTTCTGCCATCTTCTTCCTTCGGGATTGAAAGTCTGAAGAGTTCCTTCACACTGCTTATGCTTGGCCCTAGTAAGAATTCATACTCAACAATTCAAGTCAAATATGACTGCTTTGATACCAACATGATCCAGGATATTTTCGTCAAATGACTTATTAAAGAACTGTATT
This sequence comes from Picea engelmannii, assembly GCA_009831015.1. NCBI lineage: Eukaryota > Viridiplantae > Streptophyta > Pinopsida > Pinales > Pinaceae > Picea > Picea engelmannii. Next base: position 83,921 of record ML809495.1, on the reverse strand, counting down.
AAATGAGCATAAACTAAAAGTACAACATATAGAAGGAAAACCTCAAAAGGAAAGATACATAAGCATGCAATATGAACACAAAGAACTTGATAACGGACTTCGTCCCTGGTGGACTACGTCTCCGGGTCCTGCTCTTAAATGGGTAGGTATTTTTATTAATTCCACAAAAGAATTGGGCAAAATACATAAGTATACCTCATTATGGATTTAAGCTACAGAAGATTTGCTCAGATCATAAAACTAACACCACCACTGCGTCTGTGGCGTCTCTTTACCCAGAAATAACTGTCTACACACCTTGATCCAAGTCGGACACTTTTTGGCCCAAGAGGCACCCCTGCGTCGGTTTGCGTGCCACTGCTCCTACAATAAATCATTGGATAGATCTCAAAATCCGTGCCAATTCTCGAAAACTGTGCAAAAATCCGTATTGTACAGATGCACTTGGTCTGCCTCTCATGCTCTGTGTTCCACGTGTCTACCTTGCCACATCATCCTATGCCAACTCAGTTGTACGGACATGCCATGTGTCACCCTTGCAATGGTGCCACGTGTCACCTTGACTTTTGACCAAGTTTGACCTGAACTTTGATCACCTATATATTTTGATCTGTAACTCTGTTTGACGAGCCGTTTGTGCCGTTAGAATGATTGTTATGTGCTCTTCGCGATCATGCCATTTTAACTGAGTTTTGGGAACTTTGAATTTTTTCCCTTTTGTTGTCTGTTGAAGCCATTCTGAGCATTCTGAGTTGCCTATGCGAGTTCTGAGTTGTTCTTAGCCTTCTCTGGATCCTTTTTTGATCAACTCATCATTGTAATAATATATCAAATATACAATATCATCTCATATAGAAAAATCAACAATTTCTCGTTCTCGTTCTTCTTTATCTCTCTCTTAGTCTAGTGACTCATTCTTTGAGAAAAGTGATCATTGTATTGGTTGTGGAATTGCTTATTGCGGTGTAGCCATCCCTCTTGCAAGCCTATTCAATAAATAAATTAAGTGTTTGTGTTCTAACTTGCATTTCTTGACGGTATTTAGGAATTTTGCAAACTGATTGGTCAATTTTTTGAACTATGCATTGTGATTTATTTAATCTTTTGATTAGTTTTATGTTCAACTTCTATTCTACAATCATTATGCTAACCCTGCAAGATCCCTCCAAGTGAATAATCTATGTTTTTCTTATCATTTTTGGGTTGTTTGACACGTTGTCCAATACGAACAACTTGCTGATTTTTTTGTTTTAACGCAGAAAATCAATCATAAAGCTCAACAATAAGGTGCCTAGGGACTCCCCCTTTAGGTTAGCAAGCACTAGACAAAATGGAGAGGGGTCTATCCGTGAAAATTTGAGGATTTACTCTAATTATCCAAGTTTTTAACGTTATCCTAACACATATATCAGCTCAAATTGGAGGGTAGAAATTTGTGCTAACTAATTGACACCATTGTCGGGGAATGTCAGCCTTGGTGACAACGACATTGGTGATTTTTTATTTTATCTGCTATATTTTATTTGAATCACCTGGCGAATCCATGGGATACAGGGACAAATCCACTGGGGACTTGTCCTAACACCTTTTTTCCGGAACAAGACTATTCCTTCACCAAGAACTCGTCTTGAAGTTGGTAAGCATATGAGTTCTTAGGTAATTTCTTTATTGACGAGCACTATGGTGAGTGTATCTTCAATATCTTCATCTTTCATTTTATTTCCATATCAAGCTAAGTAGTAGGGTAGTAGCTATGTTTTTTTCTATCTGAGACTAACAATATGGATGCAATTGTGAGGCCACTCGTAAGGTGGAGATTTTTTGCCTTTGACCCATTGAGTTTTGTTGCATTCCTAGATTATCCTCATGACTTACCTACACATAAATGGCTTAAACTTGTACCTTTGTTTGCAGGAAGGTTGGGAGAATCAGTTGAGGATCACTTGGCTAAGTTTTTACAAGTGGTGGGTTATTTTGATGTGGAACATGAGGATGTATGTGTCGACCCTTGAGGAGGAGGCACGAGCATGGTACAAGTCCCTTCCTAATGCTTCCATTGATGTATGAGATTCCTTCTAGGAGAAATTCACTGAAAGATGGGAAAATACACAAGACATTTTCTTCTTATGCATAGTTTTTTCAATTATTAAAAAGCATGAAAGTGAAACTATTTTTCAATTTAACGCTCGTTTTTCCAAATTTTACAATCAAAATCGTTATAGAGTAAGGCCTAATTAAGATGTTTCTTTGATTTATTATCTTAAGGCATTTGATGGTATTTTTATTTGTTTTTCTCAGGAATGAAGACCCTCAAAATCTGGAGGAAGTGCAAGTTGTCGCTATCAAGTTAGAAAGAAATTATCTTGTAGCCTGTGAACTCCCTCCAATCCATGTTTCAAACCAACCAGTGAAGGTAAATCCACTCAATGATATTCAACCATTGGTTGTTGCAGAAGTTCAATAAGTTTGTGTTATTAAAGATTAACCACAACTTGCACTGTATCAAGTTCCCAGAGATGAACAAGAGGGTGATAGTCCAATTTTGGATGATCCAGAACCAATAACTGCACCATTTGAGTCACGAGAAGAGTTCCAAGAAGATGAAGGTGAAGATGTGATTACTCAAGAGTGTTCATGGATTCCTCCCATTAGAGAAGATGAAAATTTTCAAGAGGATGAAAAGTTTCAAGAGGAACCACAGGTTAACCAAATAGAGATCAACCAACATGGGATTTCATCTGTGCCCATCTTAGTAGAGGCTTCATCATTTCCTATCACAATAGTGGTCCAAGAACAACATGATCAAACACCATTATAGAAAGAGGAGCAACTTTTGGCTCAGCTAGAGGATGATTTCCCTTACACTTTGCCTACAATTCTGCATCTCGAGGTCGTTCTTCAAGATCTTGAGATTGATCAGGACTTGGATATTAGAGTTCATATTGACCTAGTTGAGCTCAGGATGATGGAGGTATTTCAACAGATAGATTCTAATAGTTCTTTCTCTCATGCTTTCATGTTGGTTACTTTTGAAATACCATGTTCTAGATCCCAACCAACAACCATCAACTATGCCTTCACTATCAAGGCAACTTTGGGTCATATGAGATTTCATGGTTGCTCCTCCTGGAAGGTTAACTGTGTTGACCTTTCTCGTCAAATTGATCATCTAGTTGAATGGTTACATTGGTCCATTAAGTATGATGATTTAATTCTGGCATCTTTGAGGTAAAACTTTTGGGTTTAGGGTAGTTGTCTTTCCTTTCAACGTTGTCTTTTCATGTCTTTCCTTCTTGCTGTTTTTTTATAGTTTTAGGACAAAAATCTACATTTCCCTTGCAGTGTCTTTTCCCTTTAGTATTTTACTTCAGTCTTTTCTTAAGTGTCATTGATTCTTGCCTAGTTATATCAGCATGTGGTCACATCTTGTGTGTCTTTCCTTTCATAAATAAATGGTTGTCCACTAGTGATTTTTCTGGGTCAAAATTTGAATGTCTATCTTGTTGATGTTATGGTAGTTGCAGGAGGTATTAACCTCCATGTGTAACCTTTGGCTAGAATAGAATATTCTGGAAGCAAGAGAAACCCTAAATAGATGTGTAAAAACCCTAGAAGACAAGTCAACTTAGTAAAAGAATTATATTAAAGTATACCCTCTACAAGGACAAGTCGGCCCAGACAGGTGACAAGAACCACTATAAATAGAGGGCGCTCTAGCTCATTTATACTCACTCACCTCACTCACTCTCTCAAGCATGGCACAATTTTGAAGTTGTAGCTGCAAGGATGGAAGTTGGATCTTCTATGGTGGTTCTTGGTCTCTCTCTCTCTAGTGATATCTAGCCTAAAATATGCACCCTATCTTCTAGTATCTCTTGGTGGTATTCTTGGTGACATTCTTGGTGGTATTATGATATTCTTTGTTGTATTCTTGGTAACTGCAACTGTTGCAGCTAAGTATTTTTCTTTTTATGTGGCTTTGGGACTTTCTATTTGATGAGCTATCTTTGGAGAAATATGCACTCTCTTGGTTATCTATTGGTTTTGGTGCTACTTCCATAATCATTCTATCTATCAAAGGTTACAGTGCTCAAAGGTGGTTTGGTGACAATATTGTGATATTGTTTATGGTAAAATGAACACATCTAATATTTTAATAGGTTATGGGCCCACACTACCTTCAGAATAGTCTAACCATTGGAAGGTAGAGCAAGAGTTCTTTGTCAAGCTCTTTGTAGCACCAGTTGCAGCTACAATTAGGATTTCTAATTTTGCAGCTGCAACAAACCCTAATCCAACTCTTTGGGCACCTTAAGTGAATAATTATACCTAATTCTTGGACATTCTAGTGCACTTTATCCTAGCGCACCTCTTGGTGTCCTTAGCCATCAAAAACGTCAAGTTTGAGGTTTTGGTCAAAGTCAAAGTCAAAGGTTGACTAGTCAAAGTCAAAGTTTGAATTTTGGTCAAAGTTGAAATTTCAAAGTTTCTAGCTTGTTCTAATCATTGAACCTTCTTGATTCAGTTTCTAACCTCTTCTTGTTAATATGGTGTCTAGTTTCATATTAGAAGACAAGTTGAACGATGCTGCAAATTTCGAAGGTATGCACTTGTATATGCTTTTCATGTTATATCATCCAGCAAAGCATGAGTGTATTTTGCATGGAATGTATAAGAGACCTTGTCCAAGTAGTGACCTTGGATTCAGTACATTTAGAGGAACAAGCAGTTGAGGCTCCAAGTTTGATTGATCCAATTGTTAAGTTTCAATTTGCGCAATTCAAGTTTGATAGTTGTTATAATTCAAGTAAATACTATAGTTGAGACAACAATATTTGAAAGGTTCTATTGATGCTAGGTATACTTAGTTGTATGTAAGTAATATTGATATAGATGCTTATTTCACTTTTTTTCAAAATGAACTAATATCTCCTTTAGGAGATATTTCTTGTTCTCGGGCAAGTCACCTTGGTAATTCTATGATCCTTGTTACCTTAGATATATTCTTATGAAAATTCTGTTGGAAATAATTTTTCTCCTGTTGTTCTTGTTCCAGGAAGGTTACAAACGATAGCTCTGAGAAGGAGCTACATTGAAAGTTGAAAACATGGAGCAAATGACTCCATCAAGTGGTGAGGCAGGTGATCTCACCAAGTACCAATTCTAAAGGAAGCGTGTAAAGCAAAATAAGTTTTGGACATCGTCCACTTAGATGTGTGTGGACCAATGTAAACCTCCTCACTAAGCGGGAGAGTACACCTCAGATGATTTCAAAACGTTATACAGAGAGGTTGGGATTAGGAGGGAGCTCACTACTCCCTACAATCCTCAATAGAATTGTGTAGAAGAAAAAAAGAACCGATCCATTGAAGAATCTATCAAGGCAATAATGAATGACCAGAATCTGTCAATGTTTCTATGAGGAGAAGTAGCTATGACAACCGTATATGTTCATACTAGAAGTACTCATCATATATTGAAGAACATGACTCCAAAATAAGCTTTCTCTGGAAAGAAACCAAGTGTTGAACACTTGAGGATCTTTAGTTGTCAGTCAAGCAAAAATAAATGAAGGAAGCTATGATGGAAGAATATCAATCATGGAAAATGATGTATGGGAAATTGTGCCTAGAACTGAAGGAAATTTTGTAGTCACTTCAAAATGGGTTTACAAGATAAAGCATGAAGTGGATAGAAGTATCGACAAATACTAGGAAATATTTGTGGCTAAAGGGTTCTCCCAACAGGAGGGAGAAGACTATGATGAGACGTTTGCTCCAGTTTTTAGATACACCTCTATTAGAGTCATCATATCTCTTGTAGCATCCATGGGTTGGAGTTTACATCAGATAGATGTAAATACCATTTTTCCCAATGGAGTAATTAAGGAAGAAGTATATATGTAGCAACCTCAAGGTTTTGAGGTACACCCGAGAGAAACCCATGTATGCAGATTAAAGAAGGCCTTGTATGGACTCAAGCAAGCTCCAAGAGCTTGGTATGCACGAATTGACAGTTACTTGATGAGACTTGGATTTTCCAAGAGCTATGCTGATCCAAACCTTTATTACAAGGTTGTGAATGATTTACCTGTGATCCTGCTACTATATGTTGATGACTTGTTTCTGACATGTGCAGAGCCTCTCATTATTCAGTGTAAAAGGGAGCTAGCCTCTGAATTTGATATGAAGGATCTTGGTCTCATGCATTTGGTATTATAAGTATGACAGAAGCATGGTGAAATCTTCCTGGGGAAAGGAAAGTATGTTGTAAATATCCTTCAGAAGTTTGGGATGATGGATTTCAAATCCATGGCAACTCCCATGGTAACATATATGAGGAAGTTGAGAGACTCTGATTCTAATCCAGTAGACTCGTCCCTGTACCGGCAGTTGATTGGATCATTGATGTATTTGGTTAATACCCGACTGGATATTTGATTTGTTGTAAACACATTGAGCCAGTTCTAGGTGGAACCTAGACATGAGCATTGAATAGTTGCAAAGCACATTTTGAGATATCTTCGTGGGACGCTAAATTATGGTTTACGATATGCCTCAAACAGTGATCTACAATTGCATTGATTTACTGATTCAGATTGGGCAGGGAGTGAAAATGACAGAAAGAGTACTTTTGTTATATGTTTTAGTTTCGGATATACTATGATATCATGGGATAGCAGGAAACATAAGTCTGTTGCACTTAGCACTACAGAAGGATAGTATATTGCATCTTGTGATGCTTGTATGAAATCAATATGGATATGTAAGTTAGTTTTTGGACTATTTGATCATGTGTTGGATTCGACTGTGATATATTGTGATAATCAGAGTTGTGTGAAGCTTTTAGAGAACCCTGTGTTCCATGACCAGTCGAAGCACATTGAGATAAAGTACTATTTTCTCTGTGATAAAAGTCTAGAAGGGAGAAGTGATTCTCCAATACATCTCCATTGATGAACAAACAACTGATATTTTGACGAAGCCTTTGTCTAAGATAAAGTTTGCATACTTGAGGGACAAGTTGGGACTCATGGAGATTACTCCCTTGGTTGAAAGGGAGGATATGACTTCCCTGGTTGGGAGGGAGTGTTGATATGACATCATGGATAGTTGGTGTGCTGGCAGAAACACATACTCCCTATGGAGAATGGTCTAGGTTGATAGATTGTTGATCTGTATCATGCTAGTACAAGTTAGGTATGATGCTTCAACATCATGCTTGTACAACTTAGATATGATACAAATGTTTTGAGACGCATCATGCTAGTAAAACTTAGATATGATGCATTGGCATCATGCTAGTACAAATTAGAGACAATTCTTATGCTTGAGTCGCATCATGTTAGATATGATAATGCTAGTACAACTTAGATATTATGCAAAGCATCATGCTAGTACAACTTAGATATGATCATACTACTTAGAGATGATGCAGATGACTCACATCATGCTAGATATGATCATGCTAGTACAACTTAGATATGATGTTGAGCATCATGCTAGTACAACTTAGATATGATCATACAACTTAGAGATGATGCAGAGGCATTGATCTACATCATGCCAGTACAACTTAGATTTGATGCATTCACATCATGCTAGTATATCCTAGAGATTATGTAGATGGTACTCCACATCATTCCAGTACAACTTAGATATGATGCATTTACATCATGCTAGTACGTCTTAGAGATGATACAATGGAAAGATTCAACAATTGTTGGGACAACTATTCTTCTAGGACGTATGTACGGATTAGAAGAATGGTCCCTGTATCACTTTGTTGAGTAAGTGACTTATGCGAGACACTCTATTGAGTACACTAAATCTAGCACATGACATATTCAACATCATGCCTGATTACTTAGATGGAGTATGGCCTCAAGAGATGATGCAGACGATGATATGATTTGATGCCATGAGATTGTTGTATTGCATGGTGATAGCTTGTTGCAGTGGAGACTGTGTGTCTCTAGATAGTATCTATGTACTAATGTGGTGGATGTGTTCCACTGGTAGTGACTATATGTCACTAGATAATAGTTTTGCACTACTAGGAGTGRTTGTGTACCACTKGATAGMAGTTGTGTACTGCTATGGATTGACATTGTTGTGATCTATTGGATGGCATTGTAGTAACTATGTACTACTACTTAATTTCCATGGAGACTACCAATAGTGTTGAAAATGTTTTCTAGGCTGGTGTGCCAACCAATAGTGTTGGAAGTGATTTCCAGCTAGATGGATAGTGATGATGATGATTGTGACTTGATCTGCATGATAATGGGATATCCTGTGTGGCTATGATGATGCTACATGTAGAATGGTCTGCAATACTATGTGATCCTTTCCCATACCATGTGAAATGGATGGATGTGTTTGAGACCATGACAGTTAATACCTCCCTAGCTAGGAGGGAGTGTTGATATTATGGTAGTTGCGGGAGGTATTAACCTCCATGTGTAACCTTTGGCTAGAATAGAATATTCCAGAAGCAAGAGAAACCCTAAACAAATGTGTAAAAACCATAGAAGACAAGTTGGCTCAGTAAAAGAATTAATATTAAAGTATTAGCCTCTAAAAGGATAAGTTGACCGAGACAGGTTACAAGAACCACTATAAATAGAGGGCGCTCTAGCTCATTTGTACTCACTCACCTCACTCACTCTCTCAAGTATGGCGCAACTTTGGAGCTACAGCTGCAAGGATGGAAGGTGGATCTTCTAGGGTGGTTCTCGGTCTCTCTCTCTAGTGCTATCTATCCTTAGATATGCACCCTACCTTCTAGTACCTCTTGGTGGTATTCTTGGTGACATTCTTGGTGGTATTCTTGGTAACTGCAACTGTTGCAGCTGAGTATTGTTCTTGTTCTATGGCTTTGGGACTTTCTATTTGGTGAGCTATCTTTGGAGAAAGATGCGCTCTCTTGGTTATCTGTTGGTTCTAATGTTGCTTCTGAAATCATTCTATATGTCAAAGGTTACGGTGCTCGGAGGTGGCTGTGTGCCTATGGTTGGGTGAAAATATTGTGATATCGTCTATGGTAAAATGAGCACATTGAATATTTTAACATATCTTAGCATGTTGAGCCTTTGTGTTTATCATTAGAGTGATCTTGGATGGGGGTCTCGTTTTGTCATTGTTCCCGAAGCATTAAGCCTTCAAGATGGGTAGATTGAGGAGACATAGGAGTGTATTGAGTCATCTTATGTCTTGTCTCCTCATCTCTTATCGTTGAGTCCTTTTCTTTAATTCAATCATCCCCCTCATCCAACAATAGGGATATGGTACCTAGTTCTTTCATCTTGATCTTCTTGAGTTGTCACTTCGCGTCGAGGGAAGAGAGACATCGTTGCTCTTATTTTCAGCAGGTTATCATGTATTGACTTCGAAACATTATCTACGAATGACCCAGAAGTAGAGCACCTTGGTAGCCATTAGCCTCATTGATGGTTATCTCGCATCTGCCAAGGTTGAGTATCATTGGATCTTTATTGGGTGATCCTTGTCATTGTTCGACTTCATAACATCTTTCACAGTGTCAGGTTGTTCTTGTACCTTAGGACCCATTGACATTATCGGTGGTGTTCCTTCACACTTCACAAGTGTTCACATTATTGGTGGTGTTCCTTCGCACTTCACAAGTGTTCACATTATTGGCATCTGATGAAGTGACTCTCTCCCTTGTGTCGACATCAACACATTTACCATGGGGATCAGTGTACATATTGGGTGGTAACAAGTAGTAGATTTCGATGAGACCCCTTGGGTTTTAGTTTTCAGTGGGAGGTTTATATACTTTGACTCCATGGCCCATTGGACAGGATTTGGTATTATAGGTCAGCTTACAGGTTTTTCTTGATCAACTTACAGGGTTGTTTCTCCTTATACACAATTACATGGGTATTCTTGGTACACATTCCTCATTTTTCAAAGCATCATTGGTATTGTTATCGCACAATTTGTACTTTGATAGAAGAAAGGTAAAAGGAGAGAAAATCAGTGTAACTTCAGGGTATCCTATAACTGTCACCTCAATAGGATTCCTCTTTCTATTTAGGGTGGTAGGCCCAGGGGAGACATCCCTAGTGACCTGGGGGTTTGAGAAGGCAAGGTCAAAATGGATAATAAAAAGTTCCCCTCTCACAAGTCACCACCGATCAGAAAGTCTTTGTTTTATAACCAATCAAATGATAATATATCACAGTGTACCTACCCAAAACAAAGCAACAAGAAGCTATATATATTTGCAAGTACACTTGTTGGTTAGCACTTCATAAGACCATAGACTTTCTCAAATAAAGTAATTGGTTGATAATGATGAAGTAAACAGAAAATTATGACAACAATATTAATGAGGCAATACTTCACATTAAATGCCTTGAAACAACTTCAAAATGACTAAGAATCATCAACCATTGAAATCATAATACTAGCATTTATTAGAAGCACACAAGACAATGTATAAATCAACCTTTTCAATTTCTTTTAGAAGCTTTTAATGCTGCAATTAATGGTTATAGCTTACTTTAGTAACAACAACAATAATGTTAGTAGGTTAGGATATTCTAGTGTTAGAGATGGTTAGTAGGAAGCTCAAATAATAGGTTTTGGTGGTTCTTTTGATAAATTACTCAAAAGAGGACTTAGAGTTGTGCTTTAGGGAAAATGGAGTCAATGATGTGGTAGAAAATGTTGAAGAAAAATGATAGTAGGAGAGTCAAAGACAAGAGAGATTGATAGATTGGAGTGTTGGTAACCCAAGGCTCCAATTATCAAACCCTAGGGGAAACTAGTTATTAAGGTGTAGGTAACCCTAGGACTTAGTAGATTTCCTCCCTCTTTAACTCAATGACGAAGAAAAAATCAGATAAGATGAAGCAATGGATACTAAGGTGTTCCGATGGAAAGGCCTTAACACATGCTTCAAGAAAAATGGCCTCTTGACAAGATCTAGTAGGTGAAGGCTTTTGAAGCTAGGACAATAACATGTTCTAGTCTTCCTAGGGTTTAATCAAACAATTTCATAATCTTTATTGTAAATGCAAGATAAATAAGACTATAACCATTCAATTAAGAATAATTGCAGAAATATCACTTACATACATCAAGAATCATCAAGAACCTAGTTGAACACATCCACCAAGAAACTTGCCAAAATACTCCAAATTTAGCCTTCCTCAACAAGTGCACCTAAAATTTCAGCCAAGAAACCCTAGATAGGGCGCAAATTTTAGTCCTCACAAGTGTTAATGAAATATGATGAATAATGCAAGGGTTTAAACCCTTATTTATACAATACTAATGACTAGAATTAGGTCAAAAACGGCCAACATGGCCTGTTACACATAATATCCAGTTTTTACATTAAATGTCATAATTAAACCCTAAAACAAGTTGTAAAGGTGACATCATGCCCTTTTAGGGTGACGTTAGGCCCTTTAAGGGCAATGTTGGCCTCCTTGAGCAAAACGTTAGGCCTCATTGGGCCTCAGGATCCTGCCACACGTGCCACTTAGCACACAACTACCTCTAAAGCATCCAAAACATTGGGTGATGTCATGGGTGACCTGGGTGACGTCATGGGCCGTCCAGGGCCTACATCATGGTGAAAAAGGAAAAAAACCCTTAGGTCCAGGCCTGTCGGGTTGTCCCTGGTGGAACATCCTCCTCTCTCTCTGGTGCAATCCCTTGATCTGTCGCTGCCCCTGGATAGGGTCTCAACATCCATCTGGTGGGATTTTAGCCCTATGGAGGTCCACTAATCATCTCCCCATATGTACCTGTCTATCGGGTGTGGTCCTGCAACATCAACAAATACACCCTCCATGGGCTCATAAGTCACATGGATCATAGCAATGTCAATCACATCTAATTGTCAAGTTATTTAAACATGTGCATGAAACCCCTTTTTCCCGGACAAGTGCTCAAAGATGTTATGCTATTCTACAGGCCAAGTTTGGAGGGGATTCTAGGACATCCTATTGGGATAATGTTCATTGGATATGGGATGTTCCTGGGTGAAGTCAAATCCAGGCCATGTGAGTGGTTGAGGTGGTAGGGGATGTCTGGGCAATGGGTGCAGCGATAGCAAGGAAATGCATGGCTTACCTGTGGGTGCCTCTAAAGAGGGTGAGTTGCACCTTTTCATGGATGCAAATGTTTCCAATCCCATTCATTCCTTTTATCTTTTATTCTTTATAGCTATTTATTTCAAGAGACTAGTTGGGGTACATTGTCCTGGCGTGGTGACCAGTGGTGGAAATGTTCCCCACAAGCATTTCACGGAAATGGGAAGGTTGGCTCATGATGGGAACCCCTTTCTATTGGATATGCCACCAAGACCCACTACCCTAGCGTGGTGACCAGTTGAATGGTAATTTCATACCGCTACATGCCCATGGACCTAATAGGTTGGCTCTCGATGAGACCCCCTATCCTCCAATTTGGTCTTGATTTATTATTTGTATGGGTCCTGTTATCGCATAGTTTGTAGGAAGGGTTTAGGGTAGCTTGTGTCAAGGCTTCAAACTGGCGTAACAGGAGATTCCCCACCCACTGTCACCTCGATGGGGAGCTCTTTCTATTTAGGATGGCTGGTCCAAGGGAGACGTCCCTATGTAATCTGGTTTTCTGAAGGGCTAAAGGTTTAATGGATCAAGGTACTGATTCCCTTCCACAGATTACTGCCAAAAATGAGATAGTCAAAGGAGATCTTCCAMTGAATGGCACCTGTTTGCGAGACAAGACAAATAACTATAGAATGTGCTGCAGTGGTTAGTACTTCAAATTATCAATGACTATCTTTAACACATGTATATATGAGCAATGATCAAATGTAATTATTGACGAAGTCAATGATTACTAATAAAAGACAAATGGATTGTATCACTTCTTCAATAAATACAAAGAGATAAAGGCATTCAATGTATTCAACCAATCCCAATATTATGTCACAATGCACTATGAATCTGCTCAGTATATATAGTGTTGATGCGTCACTATGCAGAAAATAGGGTGACGTCAGCTCTAGAATTGAGTTATTTTGAAAGGCAAAGAGCAAAACGTTTTATCAAACAATCTTATAGATGTGGTCAATAGCTCAAAACCTATCAAATAAGATGACAATTGTCACAACGTTGCAAGCAAAACAAGATATCAAAAGGTGTGACGTCACCTATATTATTGTTGTTGTTAGGGTTAGGGTTAGCTAGCCAAGAAGTGGATGTTTTAGCTAAATCAACCAATGAAAATTCATGAAACCTCTATGGCTATGATAAGATGACTAAGCCGCAATTTTCTATCCAAACACAAGTCTAAAATAGGCAAGACGTCATCAGCATTAGGGTTAGTTCTAGGTTAGTTAGGGTTTCAAATAAAAGGTGTTTTGAAAGAGAGTTTAAGCATAAACAAGCTCAAAGGTGTTTCTAGACTAGTGCCTTGGGTTAATGGACTCAATTGGAGTGAAACTAATGGATTGGAAGACTTAAACTTAAGAACAAGAGGGTTTAGGGTTTGATGGTGTTGCTATGGCAAGGCCACCAACCCAAAAAAAACCCTAAGAAGAGAAGGCTTACTTAGGTGTAGCTAAGGCTAGGCCTAATGCTTCCTCTTCTTTCCTTAAGACTCCTTTGGCAAAATGGCTAGCTTACAAACACAAACCTATGGATGAAAAGTGTTGTTTAGAAGACAAGGATTTTCAAAACCCTAGAATCAAACCCTAGGTGTAAAACAAATTAGGCCTAGGACGCCTTCTTTCTTCAATTTGTGTTTAAAACTAACTCAAGAAAGGAGAAAGACTAGTGTAGCTATGGCTAGGATAGACCTTCTTCAATCAATGGCTATAAGCTTTTGCCATGGGGACATGAAGCCACAACCTACTTGTGTGTTGGCTCCCTAGGGTTTTAAAGATTAAGCAAATACTAGCAATGTAACCATACAGGTAAGCAATTTTACCTACAACCATTCAACAAAGAAGTTTTGCATGCAAAATGTACTTACAAATTCATGAAGAGCATAATCATTCCCTAGTTGTAAACCTTCCAATGATAAATAGCACCATATGCCAAAAGATAGTCCTCCAAGAGGTTGCGCCTCACTCCAAAAGAGAAGAAAAACCAAGACAAGAGCTAAAAATGTCACTCTCACAAGAGAGCAAGTTGTGTTATGATAAAAATGAGAGGCAACGTCCTCTCTTTATATGATCCTCATGACCTTTACTTAACAAAATAGGTCATGGAAAATAGCCGACAAGGCTGACATTACATTATTCAATTATTTGTCACTTTACATGCTAAAATGTCAAAAATGAGCAGAAAATGGAGACGTCAGGCCCCTAAAGGGGAGACGTTGGCCCTTTTTGGGCATGATCAGCATCCAAGGAGAAAAACGTTGGCCCCTCTGGGGCTCCTGCAACCTGTCACATGTGCCAAACAAGCCCAGCATGCTGCCACATGCTCCAGCCATCGTCCAGCCTGCCCTGGGTGGCGTCATGATCACCAAGACCATCGCCCCATCTACAAGGGGCTGATCCCCATGGGTCAAAACTCTACCAAAGACGTCCTGATGAGGGTGTCCTTCTTCTTCTTTGTGCAAGGGATCTCCACAACTCTGTCCTGCCTCTGCCATCCCAGCAACCATCTAATGGGCTCTTCATCCCCATGGAGGTCCGAGCTAATCATCTCCCCATGTGCACCGATCCTTTGGTACCTGTCCGCCGGGCATGGTCCTGCACATCAAAGACTACGCCCTCCATGGGCTCATCAGTCCTAGACATCATAGCAATGTAA
>ML809495.1:54365-68247 GCA_009831015.1 Picea engelmannii | reverse complement strand
TACCCACTAGTATCTTCGCAGAAATGAGAGGGCTGGCTCGTGATGAGACCCCCCTTCCTTTGGCCATGCAACCAAAGGTCACTGCCCTGGCTTGGTGACCAGATAGTGGCAATGTCATACCGCTAAATACTTATGAACATAATAGGTCGGCTCGTGATGAGACCTCCCATCCTCTTGGTTAGGTCTTGCATTTATTTATTTATCATTTTCTTAATGTCCCTTAGTTTCTTATCGAGAAGCTTTTTATTGCCTTCTCGGGGATCCCCTGGGCGAAGCATCTCTAGGTTTTCCTTTTCCTATGGCTTTTATCTTTTACCAGCTGCTTTTACCTCCTAGGCCTTTAGCCCCTTCTTCCCACAAGACAAGATGTACCCTGGAAGTTCATCCTAATGGCCAGACTAGGGGAAAGGGATGGATGAGCGGGGTATAAGATGAAAAAGTGATAATATGATGGGAGCGGACGATGGCTCTGCAAACCCCCCTTGGTGGCTAACCAAAACCCATGAATACAGGCTTGCTAAGTTGCCCCATAAATCACCCCAACAATGGTCAAGTGGATTAGTGTAAGATCCAAGCAATCATACGAAGTGAAAGGAATCTAATGCATATATAAGAAGGTTATAATGATCAAATACGACACATACCATGATACCTCGGACCAATTACCTCATGGAGAAAGAACCCTCTCTGACGCAAGGCCAGGCCGGTAGTGATGGAGGCTGCTACTGTTGACAGGACAAAGCTGGCTGAGAAGAAGAAAGATGGGCCCTCCAGGGCCACGCTCAAGTCAATCCTCTCTCGGTACTCCATGTCTAGGACCATGTGGGCCTCGAGACATGATCTCCTAGTTATCCCTAGATATCGGGGATAACAGGTCCCTCTGTTTCTTGTTGAGAATCATTTTATTGCTTTCTCGGGGATCCCTAGGCGAAGCATCTCAAGGTTTCATTCTTTTGGATTTTATATTTTTCCAACTACTTTTACCCTCTAGGCCTTTATCCCCTTGTTCCCACAAGGTAAGGTACAACCCTTTGATATTTGGCCAACCCAATGCCCAGACCAGTGTATGGGATGGATGAGCAGGAAAAAGATGGAAAGTGGTAAGTATGGTGGGAATGGATGATGACCTTTCATGAATCCCCCCAGTGGAAACTCAAAACCTACGGGTACCATCTTACTAGGGAAACCTGACATTCCCCCCAGGTGTGGTCAAGTGGAAAGGCAGAAGGTCCAAGCACCAGTTAGAAGAAAAAATAATTAAATGCACATATTCAAATGTTTTGGGAATCAGAGTGACACATACCATGATACCCAAACTCTTTACCTCATGGAGCAAGACCTATTTTTGTTGCAAGACCAGGACAATTTGATGGATGTTGTTGCTACTGACAAAGTGGAGGCATTGAAGAAGAAAAGGATGGGCCCTCTAGGGCCATGCTCAAGTCGATCTAACTCTTGGTACTCCATGCCTAGGACCTGTGGGCCTCGATACATAATCTCCTTAGTTATCCCTAGGTTAGGGGATAACATCTGGCTCCATCTCGGGGACATGCGCTCACCGTAAAGCGCATGAGAACCTCAACATCTCTGGCATAACCTGTGACATGATTAATTTCAACATAAGACTATTAGTAATCATTTCGGGTGGTGATATCACCCCCGCCTCATATATATATATAATACAGAAAATGAAAGCATATGTACAAATGGAAATACAAACTACTCTAGTGTGAAATTCAAATGGTATATACAATGAATGAAAATTCCTACTTACTTACCTGTACTTACCTGTGAATTCAAGTCTCTACCCCCTGATGGGGTTTGAGGAGGTGTTGATAACTGGTAATTTGCAATGTAGATAAATAGCAGGCATCATTGACCGACTTTCTTCCAACTCTGAAGGGTCCAAGCCAAAACTGTGCATTTCCCTTGACATTAGTAGGATCTCCCTTCTTTTTGTTCCACATCCATACTGTGTCTCCCTCTTTATAATCTTTGATTCTAAAATTGGTTGTTTCTTGAAAAACCTTGGTGTATTGTGTAGAGGGAGGAGGGTGGGATTATGCTATGAAAACTTCTTGTTGGGATGGCTGGATCAATACATTGTCTTCTCCTTTCTTTAAAAACCTGACACCCCCAACTTCCTTGTCTTTATACTTGTTCAGGAGTTGTTGATAATCTTCTTTCTTCTTCCATTGCATCTGATCAAAGTCTTCCTATGTAGCAAAAGGCATATCTTCAGGAGAAAATCCAGGAAGACTTTTTATGATTGGCTCATGTGCTTCGTCGGTCTTGATGTGGTCACTAATTTCTCGCACATGTATTTTGGTCATTGGCGCATTCGGGAGACGACTCATTGTTCCATCATTCATAGGCACATTGATATAGGTGAGGTCCATATCTAGAGTGCCTCCCAACATTGTGGTAAATTTCCTCGACAACAACATCCCCCACACATTTGGGACATCTACTACTACAATGTCCATATGGATCACTCTTTCAGGGTATCTTCCAAGGCATACTTCCACATTTTCAATCACCCCATGTGTGGGTATCGCTCTAGACTCAAAGCCACACACATTCATGTAAGGTCGTTTGACTTTTAGGCCAATTTGTTGCATGACCTTTAGAGACATCATGTTGGCACCTGCCCCTAAATCCAGTGTACAGTTGTTAAGGCATTTGTTATTTATAACTAAGGTCATAAAGAAAGGTGGGTGTTTATCATACTGGACCCTAAAGTGACCGACTTGCAGCATAATACGAGGGTCCATTGGTCCATTTGATCCTTTGAAGAAATTGTCAAATATTTCTTTGACGAATGGTACCTTGATGACTTCTCTCAAGGAGATGGTCACATGCATCTTGGATAATGCCCCTTCAAAGTCAAAGTTTAAGTCCACTCTTTCAGTCTTGGGAAGATTCTTGGGAAGGAGAATGTTCATGGGTGGAGGCCTCGTTTGGGATACTGCAGGACCGGTAAAGAGAGGTTGGTTCAATTTCTTTCGTCTAGTATACACTTGGAATTCTTTCTTTTTCAACTTTTCTCTTGATTCTTGGTCCAGGTTATTTATCACCTCCATCCTAGCCTTCCTAGTTGCTTCCTTTATGCTCTCTTGATGTTCCTCAGGGGAAATATTAAGGCAGATTTGGGGGTCCTCTATGGTATGATCAATGTTCACTTGGTCATGACCTCTGTTGTTGTAAGGACATTCATGTTCCATGTGTGACTCACTGCATTGCAGGAACCAAGGGTTTTCATCCACCACATTCGTGGGGGATAAAGTATTTGGAACCTCTTGATTGTTCTTTGGTCTAAAAACTTGGTTCCCTTTCTAGAATTGACCCTTGTATGGAACCCTAGGGGCTTGTTGTTGAGTCCTTTCTAGGTTGAAAATCCTATTCATCATTAGTTCTTGGGTTTTACCATGCTATCTATAGTCAGATGAAACTTTTCCAAGCTAGCACCGATGTTCAAAGTAGGTTCAACATTGTGGACTATCTTAGGTTTAGTGTCCATTCTGACTCTTGGGGATGAGAAAGGTTCAAAATTTGGATGATAAAAGTTTGTCTTCAATCCTTTTGGCTACCTCTTGTGCTTTTTGGATCATTTGAGGGTTTTTATCTCTGAGGATATACCCTAGTTGACCAGTAAAGGCTTTGGTATAAATTAACAAAAGGAAACTAGGAGAAGGATGATGACTCACAGGGATTTTTTGCAACAGGGTTTCAAACTTGCTATGGAATTCTCTAATGGTCTCATTCTCCTATTTCATGAGGTTATTTGGCCTTATCAATATCATGTTGGGGTGTTCCTTGATACTCCATAGTTTGAGGAAAAATTCTTCTAACTTATCCATGGTTTTAATACCGCTATCAGGAAGATTATTGTACCAACACCTTGCGCCATCATGGAGGGTAGCAGAGAACAATTTCATAGCCAACTCTTCAACATCATCACTAATGGGATGAAGCTATAAGAATGCCCAAAAATTGCTCATGTGATCCTCGGCACTGATTACATCATTTTTGGTGAATTTAGGCAACCATTTTTCATACTTGGGGGGGATTTGCCTAGGGTAGCTCGGTATAGTTGTCATGTCTAGCGCATTGAAAATATTGGATGCCCATTGTCTTTGGTTATTGGCTTTGTTTGGAATATCAATTTGATTTCCCATGCTAGACATTGTGTTTAAGGGAAGATTGCCTTCGAAAAGTTATTTTACTACAGGAGAGTTTCGGGGAGGCTTTCTTCTAAAGGATTAAGGAGGGATGGTGTACCTCCTTGTGGATTGTGAAGTCGCCAGATAATTTTCTCGAAATTATCAAAGAAATAAGGGAATCACCCTTAGTGGAGTCGCCAGGGAAGATTGTAATAAATTTCTTTGGATAAAGGCTTACCAAAAAAATTGTCCTTTAAGGAATATTGACTCAGTGTTCCCTGACAACGGTGCCAAAATGTTATCGCACACTTTGTACTTTGATAGAAGAAAGGTAAAAGGAGATAAAATTGGCGTAACTTGAGGTTATCCTATCATTTCCACCTCAATATGATTCCTCTTTCTATTTAGGGTGGTAGGCCCAGGGGAGACGTCCCCGATAACCTTGGGGTTTGAGAAGGCAAGGTTAAAATGGATAATAAAAAGTTCCCCTCTCACAAGTCACCATTGATCAGAAAGTCTCGGTTTTATAACCAATCAAATGATAATATATCAAAGTGTACCTACCCGGAACAAAGCAACAAGAGACTATATATATATGCAAGTACACTTGTTGGTTAACACTTCATAAGACCATAGGCTTTCTCAAACAAAGTAATTGGCTGATAATGATGAAGTAAACAGAAAATTATGACAACAATATTAATGACGCAATACTTCACATTAAATGCCTTGAAACGGCTTCAAAATTACTAAGAATCATCAACCATTTAAATCATAATACTAGCATTTATTAGAAGCAAACAAGACAATGTATAAATCAACCTTTTCAATTGCTTTTAGAAGCTTTTAATGCTGCAATTAATGGCTTTATATTAATTTAGTAACAACAACAATAATGTTAGTAGGTTAGGCTATTATAGTATTAGAGATGGTTACTAGGAATCTCAAAGAATAGGTTTTGGTGGTTGTTTTGATCAATTACTCAAAAGAGGACTTAGACTAGTCCTTTGGGGCAAATGGAGTCAATGATGTGGTAGAAAATGTTGAATAAAAACGATAGTAGGAGACTCAAAGACAAGAGAGATTGATAGATTGGAGTGTTGGTAACCCAAGGCTCCAATTATCAAACCCTAGGGGAAACTAGCCACTGAGGTGTAGGTAACCCTAGGCCTTAGTAGATTTCCTCCCTCTTTAACTCAATGACGAAGAAAAAATTGGCTAAGATGAAGCAATGGATACTAAAGTGTTGCAATGGCAAGGCCTTAGCACATGCTTCAAGAAAAATGGCCTCTTGACAAGATCTAGTAGGTGAAGGATTTTGAAGCTAGGACAATAACATGTGCTAGTCTTCCTAGGGTTTAATCAAGCAATTTCATAATATTTGATGTAAATGCAAGATAAATAAGACTATAACCATTCAATCAAAAATAATTTCAGAAATATCACTTACATACATCAAGAATCATCAAGAAAATCTCTAGTTGAACACATCCACCAAGAAACTTGCCAAAATACTCCAAATTTAGCCTTCCTCAACAAGTGTGCCTAAACTTTCAGCTAAGAAACCCTAGGTAGGGTGCAAATTTCAGTCCTCACAAGTGTGAGTGAAAGATGATGAATAATACAAGGGTTTAAACCCTTATTTATACAATACTAATGACCGAAAATAGGTCAAAAAAGGCTAACATGGCCTGTTACACATAATATCCAGTTTTTACATTAAATGTCATAATTAAACGCTAAAACAAATTGTAAAGGTGAGGCCATGCCCTTTTAGAGTGACATTAGGCCCTTTTAGGGCAACGCTGGCCTCCTGGAGCAAAACGTTAGGCCTCCTTGGGCCTCAGGATCCTGCCACATGTGCCACTTGGCACACAACTGCCTCCAAAGCATCCAAAACGTTGAGTGACGTCATAGGTGACCTAGGTAACATCATGGGCCTTCTAAGGCCTACATCATGGTGAGAAAGGCAAAACCCCCTTGGGTCCAGGCCTACCAGGATGTCCCTGGTGGAAAATCCTCCTCTCTCTCTAGTGCAATCCCTTGATCTGTCTCTGCCCCTGGCTGGGGTCTCAACATCCATCTGGTGGGATTTCAGCCCTATGAAGGTCCGAACTAATCATATCCCCATATGTACATGTCCATTGGGTGTGGCCCTGCAACATCAACAATTACTCCCTCCATGGGCTCATAAGTCATAGGGATCATAGCAATGTCAATCACAACTAATTGTCAAGTTATTTAAACATGTGCATGAAACCCCTTTTACCAGGACAAGTGCTAAAAAATGTTATGCTATTCTACAGGCAAAGTTTGGAGGGGATGCTAGGACGTCCTATTGGGATAATGCTCATTGGATGTGGGATGTTCCTGGGTAAATTCAAATCCAGGCCATGTGAGTGGATGAGGTGGTAGTGGATGTCTAGGCAATGGGTGCAGTGATAGCAAGGAAATGTATGGCTTACCTGTGGGTGCCTTTGAAGAGGGTGAGTTACACCTTGTCATGGATGCAAATATTTCCAAGCCCATTCATGCCTTTTATCTTTTATTCTTTATTTATTTTTCTTTCAAGAGACTAGTTGGGTGATATTGTCCCGGCGTGGTGACCAGTGGTGGCAATGTTACCCACAAGCATTTCACAGAATGAGAAGGTTGGCTCGTGATGAGACCCCCTTTCTCTTGGCTATGCCACCAAGATCCACTACCCTGGTATGGTGACCAGCTGAATGGTAGTGTGATACCGCTACATGCCTATGGACCTAATAGGTTGGCTCATGATGAGACCCCCTATCCTCCAATTAGGTCTTGATTTATTATTTTTATGGGTCCCTCTGTTTCTGGCTGAGAAGCCTTTTATTGCTTTCTCGGGGATCTGTGGGTGAAGCATCTCAAGGTTTCATTATTTTGGCTTTTATCTCTTGCTAGCTACTTTTACCCTCTGGACCCTTAGCCCCTTCTTCCCACAAGGTAAGGTACAACCCTTTGATATTTGGCCAACCCAATGCCTGGACTAGTGTATGGGATGGATGAGTAGGAAAAAGATGGAAAGTGGTAAGTATATTGGGAACGAACGATGACCTTTCATGAATCCCCCCAGTGGAAACTCAAACCCTATGGGTACCATATTACTAGGGAAACCTATCATTCCCCCCAGGTGTGGTCAAGTTGAGAGGCATAAGGTCCAAGCACACGTTCGAAGCAAAAATAATTAAATGCACATATTCAAATGTTTTGAGAATCATAGTGACACATACCATGAAACCCAGACTCATTACCTCATGGAGCAAGACCCGTTTCTGCTGCAAGACCAGGCCGATGTGATGGATGTTGTTGCTTCTGACAAAGTGGAGGCACTAAAGAAGAAAAGGATGGGCCCTCTAGGGCCATGATCAAGTTGATATGGATATCAGTACTCCATGCTTAGGACCTTGTGGGCCTCGAGACATAATCTCCTTAACTATCCCTAGGCTAGGGAATAACATGTAAATCTTACAGAGGTATCACAGAGTAGTATTGTTACAGACATAGAGATTCATATTGTTATCAACATCCCACAAGGGGATCCCATCCCCTTGAGTTTTCATTGTTAACCCCTAGATTTTCACCCTTGAAAATCTTAAGGGTTTAGAGCCATCATGCATTACTTAGGTTGACATTCTGATATTCTCTCAGAGTTTACCACTTGTGTTGAGCATGAGGTTGGTTCCCATGAGAGGCAGGTATATGATAGGTACATGGTTGTTTGGTTCAGAGTTAGAGTTTGCTTGGTTTCCCATGAGTTTTTTTATTATTGCATCAATGCCCTAGCTGTAGAATTCTTGCAGAAACCCCGATAGATCTAGAATTCTAGTTAAATTGAACACATACAATTTTTTGATATTCAAGAGATGAGAGAAGGTTTTTCTCCATAAATCAAAGAATTATATTGATAAAAAATGAATATACAYGAGCAACCAACCTCAAAAATAAGAGAGGAGGTGAATATATAGAATTTCCAACATAGAAATTCTAGTCAAAAAAGCTAGAAAAAACTAAAATMGGTGTCATAGGCTAAGGGAGACCACATAGTTCGACCTATACCACTAAAKACACATGTCACACACTCATTAATTCCCACAAGAGTCAAGTGGTGTGCATTAGCTCACTTAAKCTCACTTAACTGACAAGAGAAGCAATTCCAACTCACTTAATTGACCCGAAATAACAGTTACTAATAATAGTAAAGGCAAAAATCATTAATTAAGGAATAAATATCTCACTCAAAGAGGAGGTGCGCATTCCCMAATAATGGATGAGTTTTTGCATGGGGGAGTTGGAATAAATCAAGAATAAATCAAGAAAATCAAGAACCGGGAGTTGAGTCTTGATCTAAAAATAGCAATTTTCCCTAAAATCTAGGGATGAGGCGCCCTTCTTCTCTATGTGGCCAAATTAGGTGAAATAAAGTGTGATGGAATTATTAACCAAGATCTAGGAATCTAAGCTAGGTATAAACTAATGTAAGTTAGGGTTATGCTCCAACACTAACGACCACTTGTCTTCACAATATCTACATTTGTTTACCCATTTTTTATATGTGTCCTGGTGTAAGTTTCCATCTTCCCTCAAGGGGGGTTGCATATACTTTTTAGTCTTGTCCATAGAGTATTTACTTGATCTATCATCTGAATATCAATTTGATCTTTCTGGACCTTTGAATGATGGCCTATTGAACTTGTTTTTTTGTTCAATTAGTTTTTCCGCATGTCTAACATCCTCGATAGTTTTAGGTTTTCATAGTTTTATTTCACTACAAATGTAATCCTTCAACCCATAGATATACATTTTTAACAATTGCTCATCTTTGAATCTTCTTTGTCTTGTTGTTATAACTTCTTATTTGTGTGTATAGTCATTTACATTTCCTTTTTGTTTAAGATACGCAAATTTTTTATACATGACATTGTCTTCTTTGTCATGGAACCTTTTTAATAAGGCAATTGTGACAATTTGTGAATGAAAGGAACAAGTGTCACATTTTCTGGACCACCATAAAAAACAATTGTAAGCTTCCCCTTATAAGTTGTTGGAGGTTGTCATTATTTTTTCTCGTTCACCTAGCGGGGGATTTGATTCAAAGATACCCTCCATTTTGTTGATTGAGACGATGGCTCCTCCATGGTCCTTACCATCATCTTTCAGTAATTATTTTTTTTAATTTTGATAATAGCTATCTTAAAATCTTGAGCTATGCATACTACTTGAAAAAATTATTTATGGTGCTTCTTGATGTCTCTGATCACTTGTATTTTGTAATTCTAGACTTTGTGGTAGTCTTCGATAGGCTAAGGGTTATCCAAATAATGTCTCTTGTTCATTCAATTGTTCAATTATTTCACCATGATCATTAAGTCTCTTCATTGTTTCATCCTTGTCATCACCCCTCATTTGCAGTTGTTCTTCCCATCGATTATCAGAGACTTCCATTAATCTATTAATTCTCTTCCCTTGTTCTATTAACGCATTGATTTTGTTCTCCCTTTCCAATAATCTATCAATTTTTTGTCTTAATTTTTTTTGTGTCTCTCCTAACTCTTTTTGTCCTTCTCCTAACTCTTTTTGTCCCTTCTCAACATTATAGAGACGATGGCTTATACTATTGATTTTCATCTCTACATCGTCTAACATCCACGTGTAGTTTGTCATTGTTAACCATCTTGAAGTTAAGGTTGGTATTTTTGTTTATAGAACCCACTTTTAATTTACTTTATAAAAGGTATATAAAAAAAAAAAATTATATATAATGTATTTTTTTACCAAATTAGTTAAAAAAAAATTAATAAGTCAATAATTTTATTTTACAAATTGGTATAAAAAAAATATGATTTAAGAAATACATGAAATCTGATACCGATATGGCAAAAACATTATGTAATTTTACTCAATATATGATATATAATAAAATATATTGATTGATAGAATGAATAAGAATTATATGATATAATTATTACAATGAAAACGTACCCATTAAATATGCATAGATTGGATGGATGGATACCTTTTCCGAATTATTACAATGGAGGAGCCATTGAATATGCATAGAAAAGATACATCGATACCTTTTCCATGGGGATGCATGGATACCTTTTCCGAATTATTACAATGAAGGAGGGGCCATTGAATATGCATAGAAAGCATACATCGATACCTTTTCCAAAAGGTTATGCCTTTTTACTTATTAGTCCCTGCCATGGGACTATAGCAATGAGTTTGCTTTTGATGTGACATTGATGTGACATTAGTTTGCCTTTTACCATAAATTTGTGTATGCAATGTAATGTTTAACATAGGAAAACAAATATATATTTTTGGGTATAATAAAATTATTTGTGTTTCTCATTTCTAATTGGTTGATAGAATTGAAGTGTTGTTGCTTCCTTCACGTCTTTCAATATGTATAATTAATTACATAATCAATGAATTTCACCAATCACCACATCTAAATATAAAAAATTGTACTATGTATTTATTATTATGCACTATTATATTTATATTATATTTATTATCTAATATATTATTTATTATTATATTTATATTTTATTTATTATATCTATTATATTTATGAATATTATTATACATTTTGAATAACAAACAACCCTCAATTATTATCTTTTGACAAAAAATATTCATTACTTATGCATTTAGTTATATTAAGTTTTATTGTTCAACATGTATTTCCCAACTAACTCGGCAGGGACTGTGTTGCCATGCAACCCTTGTTTATTAATAATTTATAAATCTTTTATCTTATCTTTTATACATATCACAAAGATTTTCAAATTCAAGGTCCAAAAATCTACAATTCAACATTATCGTTTAATATTTTATAAAAGAAAACATTTAAAAATTAAAGAGTTTTTATTCATTATTTATATTTTCAAAAACTTAGAAGTCAAACAGTTTCATGATCAGATGACTTGTAATGAAAACCATACCTAATTTAAAGTTGTAATATTTTATAAAAGAAAACATTTAAAAATTAAAGAGTTTTTATTCATTATTTATATTTTCAAAAACTTAGAAGTCAAATAGTTTCATGATCAAATGACTTGTAATGAAAACCATAACTAATTTAAAGTTGTATTCTCTTGTTTTCATGTTGTGATTAATATATTCATCATTATGATCTTGTATATGATCACACTCGGTTTAAGAATCTTAGCTTCAGTCACACAATCACTAATCCTTCTCTTGAATTTGAGACTTAGCACATGCATTTTTTAACAAACTTATCTACAATTATCCGTGATTATATTTCAATAGACCCAACACTCATTTGTGATGTTTTCTTGGAGGGGAATATATTGTTTATGGTATATTAGAAAGTCTCATTTTAATCGCATGAATGATCTCATATTCTCTATGGTTGCAAGACTAGGTTTGCAAGATCACTTTCTCCACACGATGACTTGTAGAGTTAACAATTAGATGACTTGTAATGAAAACCATGGTTCATTAAGTATTTGTTGGCAGCCAATCCATTTTTTTAATTGCTCTTAAAAAAAGATGCCTACACCCCTTGTCTCATTAACGACAAATCATCGTCGCATTGTGATACTAGACATTTGTTTCATTTTTGCGACAGTTGCAATTTGTTTTCAATTCAGTTTTCACAACTGAAAATGTGAAAACAACTCTTTCATTGTTTGGACTGTTGTCGTCTTTTATTGATTTTTCCGAAAGACACTTGACCATTGGTTTATCACATGACTACAAAAGATTCTTTCAAACTTATCTCCTTTGGCCTACTCTTACCTTGATTGCGCATTTGGATCTGTTTGATCACTAAGCCATTGAGCACGAGGATTTACTGGTTACATTTGATTCTATAAAGGTCATGATTGATTTTGGTCTTATATGCTTTGATCCTTATTGCTATGAGCTCTTGACTCATTGATTATATGAGACTTTTGGTTGCAATGTTCTAAAAACTTTAAAACTTTAAACATTTGAATGTGCTACAAATGCATTGGTAATATTATAAGGTTGATTTTAGAAATTACAATGGTTTGAGTTCCACAAAGATGCATTGATTAATCTTTTGAATTTCAAAATCGATGTTTGGTGCATTGTTTTGTGAGTTTGATATTACAATTGAACGATCATAGTTTCAAACTATACATTGGCACGATCGAATTAACATTGGTTTAAAACGTTGATTGACACGATAGATCGTTGGTTAATGTTGGATGTCATGTTGGATTGAACTGAACACTTGGCGCATGATTATAACATATGGTGTTGGTTCTATTTCGGATGGATGGCACGTTGATATGGTTGTACACCTACTTGGTTGGCCGATACATATGGTTTAAACGATTATGATTATGGATGGAACAACATTGTACACAGTCATTAACGCACTGCATGGCGGTGGTAATCCCACCACCTTCGCACGCATGCAATTAATCCTTGCCTCTTTGAGCACTGAAGCTGTTAAGCCCTATCGTTTTTCGACCCTGTGCATTGTTTTGTTCGGTCCAAACCCCACCATGCACAGAAGCCATGGCTCCTGTCGTAAGGGTTGAGCCCAACGGGTGCCAAGCATTGTTGATGTTTGATGGTGCGTATAGCGATATGGAAAATCTCGGGTGGCTCGCTTTCATAAGGAAGTTTGATGGTTATAACCTCACTGTGGCTCGGCAATTTGCGTTATCGTTCGATGGCTGCCGAGCCAAAGTTGGAGATGTCCAGCTTGAAATCACTGAACAATTTCTCAGCTCGGCAACCGGCCTGCCTGTCACGGGACAAAAATGGTCGAAAAGTTGCAAGGTAGATGATGTTCCGTGGACATTACTGTTCCAATCTCGCACAGTGAACTCCTGCGACAGAGGTTTGCCTGCAAAAATGTTGAAACCACACTGGTATGATCTCTTGATGATAATCAAGCAATTCGTTACTTGTGAGGGCAGGTACGGGTTCATTTTCTTGTTTCACCTGCGTTTATTGATGGTTTTTATGGGTTTCGAACTAAGTATGCCGCACTACCTGCATAGAAGTTTGTTCAAGATGGCTAAAAGGTACAAGCGTAGCCAGGATGATACCAGCCTCTTCCATTTGGGGTTGATTAAAATGATATTGGTTTATGAATTGGGGTTACGTCGTGATTCTTGGCATGATTTTCTCAGCC
This sequence comes from Picea engelmannii, assembly GCA_009831015.1. Classification (NCBI taxonomy): domain Eukaryota; kingdom Viridiplantae; phylum Streptophyta; class Pinopsida; order Pinales; family Pinaceae; genus Picea; species Picea engelmannii. The sequence goes on along the minus strand of ML809495.1, from coordinate 54,915 downwards.
GTAATGGATTTGAAGAATCAAATCCTCCACAGGTCGATAAGCCCATGGTCACCGAAACCCAACCTATTTCCCTTGTGCCTTATAACGTTTTGCTACCCAAACCTAAACCCGATTCACCTATGAATTTGCCTATGGCTATGACTAAACAGGTTGAAATTGATAAACCCGCGACCAATTGGCCTAAAGCTAAAGCTAAAACTAATGCTAGAGGCAAGAAAAATGCAAGGTTGATATCTCGCATGGCGAGAAATAAGCATAAGCCCCCTACCAAATCAGAGCCTATCGTGGTCAATGAAGACTCTGATTCAGACATTGAACGTTTTCTCGCCAAAGAGTATCCTTACTCCGAGGGCTTGTGTGGCAAACCCCCTTATGATTTTGTTAAGAATTTACCTCCTTGTCTGCGGGATAACCCTGACTTCCCTGGTATTGAACCACCCCATGAAACCCTCGGTGAATCGTCGAAACCCTCGACTGCTCAACCTGTTGCTCCACCTTGCGATCAGTGTGGGTTGTGGTTGGAGAGATACTACTTGGATGTCCCAAGGTT
>ML809495.1:15872-37692 GCA_009831015.1 Picea engelmannii | reverse complement strand
TTTGTGCTACAGGTCTTTCTTCAAGGGTTGACATCAATGACAACCAACCTTAATCAACATCACTTCCTTGATGAATGGCCATGTCGATTATGATGTAAATGAATAAATAATGGAAAAACCTTGTATATCATCATCCTCTCATTATTAAATAATTTGTTTATTCCTTTGGATTTATATGTACACTTCATCACTTTAAAAATCTCGTTTAAATATTCAACTTTATTAGTAAATTTAAAGTTTATTTAAGAAACATAAAATATTAATATATGAAAATTAAAACCTATCACATCCTTGATGGATTTAACTAATTATCTAGAGGAGTTAAACCTGTCTAAAATGAGGAGGATAATATATCCTTGTGAAACCCATGAATTAGATGGTGAATTTACTAAGCATGGAAACAACCCGTTGAAGGAGCTACACTATCTTCTTCTTTCTTTTTAATTGCATCGCATCATAATCATGAATGTTGAGGGAAGGGACCACAATGGGATATTGGGGCATCAAGTTAGAGGAAGGGGTCAAAAGAATAAGGTTTTAATGGAGGATGGGTTTTAGGTTGAGGTGGATGGAGGGGTTAGGGTGAGGGGGAGATGGGTATGGGTGAAGCTTGAAGGTTAGTAGTGAGGAGGATAGTTGATAGAGAAAGGGATGGATTGAAGGAGGAGTAGTAAGGAGAATAGTTGATAGAGAAAGGGATAGATTGAAGGAGGAGTAGTAAGGAGAATAGTTGATAGAGAAAGGGATGAATTGAAGGAGTATTAATAGCTAAGTGTACAATGAGAACAAGGGAGGAGAGCCACCGAGAGAACTATGTAGGAGTGAAGTGGCTCACTCGTGTGTTGTGCAAGCCAACAAAAGAGCACCTGAAAATTATAGAAGCGTACTTGTAAGAAGTTTCCAAATGACCTTTGAGAGTTGTCTATCGTATCATGGTTTGGCTAGGGGGTGGATAGATGTACGAAACCAAAGTGCATATGTGCCTATGATTGGGTGGAAAATTGCTCACCCTTAGTTGGTTTGCTGGGAAACACCTTTGAATAGATTAGTTCTCCATTATGTGTTATTATTTCATGTCTCATGCTTATTAAGGATTTGATAGAAATGCTTCCATGTGCATCTATGTAAACAATGATCTGCTTGTTGGTCATAATTCGATAAATATAAGCTAAACTTTTATTTATGTTCATTATATGAGATATGACTCTTGCTAGTTGCTAGACTATCTTTTGGTTGAACATTATGGCATAGAAGATACATGATGTTGTTTAAGTGTGCATGTTGTGTTAGATTAAGAAGTTGTTTTGTTAAGGAGGAAACTTTATGAGTGAGCCGAAGGAGCTAGAAGTCTATATCTCCTAGTGTATGTCAAGATCTAGTCATTATGATGGTTATTTATATAGTCCTTATTGGCTTACATAATAGAATTATGCCTAGGATTATGAGATAGAATAGAAGGTCTTATGGATTGTTGCATTCCTCACATAACTCAATAAGAAATTGAATTAGTAGTCATAATACAGTTCTCTTAGCACTCTATCAATTTGTAAAAGAGTGCTTCCATAGAGAAATTGATTTGGAATGATTTGTTGGTTGGTTTGATGGGTAACTAGAGAGGAGTTTGTCTCATGTTGATGATAAAGCATGAATGGATGGAATGAGGGAAATGCTTCATGGTTAGTCCTCTTCTTGAGAAGGTGTCATTGACTAAGAGTTGAGGATTAAATAAGACTATATATATATATATATATATATATATATATATATATATATAAGTCCATGTTAAAGAACTATTTGTTTAGACTGAATGATTGATTCATTTGTGGTTGGAGTCATGCATGTTATGAGTTAAATGATGGTATATCTATTGTTTGAATGTGATGAAATAATGACATTGGCTTCTACTAGAGAATTGTTGTTTTTAAAACAAGGCCTTGCTCAATGAGCATGTAATAGTTAATTAGAACGGTATGTGGAGAAAATGCAGACTTTGTCCTTGGAAATTATCCTCCTTGTTTGTTAGAAGGGACTCTACTAGTCCTTACTATGGATATGGTGAAACTGCTCACCAATTTTGAACAAGTATGGAGCTTAGGACTTAGGGATTTTTACTACCTCACTGAAGCACAATAGAAGGTGTTTTACCTTAGTTTAAACTTTGGTGAAAACACTTGCTCTTTGCAAGAAAATATTAAGTAACTCTTGGAAATTTTGTTGAAGGAAACTTGGCAAAAATTCTTATATCACATGAAGTTTAACTTCATGTGATAGTGTGTGTTGCACAAATATTTTCTTGATGTGATACAACATGTATTGCATGAAGAAAATATTCATGTGATACAAGTGAGAGGACATTGAGACTTGGAGAAAAACTTGTTAAAATTGGGCCTTTCGCACAAAAGGAATTTTGCTTGTGATGCGGCATATCACATGGAGACAAACTTCATGCAATACACCGCACGAAGAGAAATTTCATTGCAATGCGATAAAGTTGTCGCAAGGTTGAAAAAATTAAAATATGTGAAGAACGAATATCTAGGTGACACTATAAGATGGAAGAGTCGACTCGTCACATGATATAACTTTTTCCATAACGCAACATGTCGCAATTTATAAAACTTCTACGTGCAATAAGAAGTTTGTAAGGGATGCAATACATTGCAAATAAATATTGTTTTGTGTGCAATGAGGACTCATTGGAGAGAGACACGATAAGGGGAAAAGAAAAGAAGAACAACAAGAAGGAGGTGAAGATTTGGCGCGTCGAGAGAAAGTTTCTAAGGACACGACATATTGTAAAAAAAAATCTTCTTGCGATATGTCAAAGGACCAAACTATTGGGGCAATGTAATAATAAGGTGGGAGTTGTCAGATGGGCGAAACTTTTGATGGTCACAAAATGATGCAAACCAAACATTATTTGGGGTGTGACTAGAAGTTGGTTGGAGATGCGATAAACACATCACAAGATAGAAAAATTTTGAAGACACAATGTATCACACAACTTAAAAGTTCAAGGTGTGATAAGAAAGTTTAGAAAGATGTAATACGACATTGAGAGGAAGATTTTCCTTGTTGCAATAAGCCAAAGGGAAATAAAAAATTCTTTAAAAAAATGAGTTGAGGGGTAATTGCACAATGCCACGTCAGTTGGCACATGTAGTGTCACGTGCGTCGTATGGATGATGATGTGGCCAAAGAGAGAAGACCCTTAAGAAGACTTTGTGAGGCCATAAATTTGTGCTCAAAGATTGGAATTGATCAAGAGTACAGTTGTTGGAAATATCTCGATGATTAGAATGCAGTCACGAGTTCAGTTTTGACCTGAGAACCTTGTATAATAAGTAAAATTTTGAATACCACACCTCCTTAATGACACTTCAGGGGTTGGGTATGTTACACAATGGTATCAGAGTAGAGTTCAACATGAGGCCTAAGTGGGATAGAGACAAACCACAAAGTCATTAGAACTTCTTGGTTTGCATAAGTCAGAGACGGAGCATGGGATACAACACTAGAATATGTATCAATTCAAGTGATGGAGGGACATGTTGTCCTGGTGATTGCAACATTTCTTGAGTACAAGATTGGTAGAGTCTCTTGCAATTGTAATTTTTGCATTAGTAATGGACAAAGCATGTATGATCTATTCTTCAAGCTTGAGGGATTGATATGAAAATTTGCAATGTTTTATAGTCATTCCATTTGTCTTGTGATGGAAGAAATCCAAGGATTCACTATATAGATATGAGAGTAATATGGCCATGACCATATTTGCAATGGTAAATACTATGTCAATGACCATATTTGTGATGGTAAAGACTATGTTCATGACCATATTTGCATTGGTAAAGACTATGTCCATGACCATATTTGCGATGGTAAAGACTATGTCCATGACTGGATGGTATTTTCATGAATAACCTCCCCTTGACATTGTGATCTTACACGAAGGAAGTCACTTGAGATGCGCACTCTTGGAAATTCTAAATGTGAACCTTCATTAATTGTTAAGCTTGGGTGATTATTGACTGATAGGATAGACACATAGAAGGATAAGGACCCTACTAAGGGATTAGGTTTATCCTTGTTATTTTTATGAAAATCTAAAACATAAGGTTGAAGGTACCATCCACTACCATAGAATGGTTGTCCAGAAATATTAGGGCATTTGCACATACGGTGAAGTAGATGAATGTAGGGAAAGAATATGAATGAAGTAGAATAGCCATATGGGTGGTATATTGTATTTCCAATGGGATTTAGTTGTAACACTTGGAAGGATCATGAATGCACAAGAAAAAGAGGCTCTGTGATACTTATAACCTTGTTGAGTAAAGTTGTCATTTCTGGAAAGGAGTGTATATGCCTATTGATTAGAGTGTATGCCTATGGATATGAACTCATTGTTGACCACCATTTTTGTAAAAAATTCTTAGCCGACAAAGCATTTCTAGGCTTCCCCTAAATTCACATTACTTGCACAAAAATTTTGCACGCTCTTGTTGAGTTGTTGCTATACATTGAAAAGAAGACGTCTTCAGAGATTTCACCATTCAAGAATATTTTATAAATTATGACAAGTATTGGATAACAAATAATAGTAATGGTTGTTGGTCAGTTATATATGTTGGACAGGTTACAGGTTCAAGACAATCTTTCGGCAAGGTTGACGCAATATCTGGTAGGGTTATCGTGGATCTTGACCCATCATATGGTCCTTTTCCTCACTCATCGCATTCTTAAAGTTGTTGTGTTTTTCACTCATGATTCACACATTGGCACAATATGTTTTGGACCATTACACGTCATTGTATGCTCTCATATGCCTCACCTTATCAACATGACCCTTTTGATAAAGAGTGAGTGAACAAAATTGTCAAAACTTATTAAGAACATGTCATGTAACAACCTAGGATTGTTCCATATCATACCCAACATACTATTTCTATTATAAGACACTTGGAACACTACATGCACTCTCTTCCTCTATTTTGTCTTTGTGGTTCAATTAAGGCTTATGGTTCAACCCTTGGTTGGTGTCTCAAGTAACAAGTTCCATTCAAAATATAGAAGAAGGTGCCCTTTTCTTTTTGCAAGGAATCCAGAGATTCCTCCTATGGATCAAGAGACCAAGAAGAAGTGTAGAGTGTACCTGAATTTCTCGGATGGATGTGGTGACTATGTTTCTGTAAGGTTAACAACGCATATCCTCTCATTGTCATTGTCTTTCATGATGTTCGGAATATCATTGTCCGCAATTGCATAGGTAGGGTTGTATTGTGTACACTATCTGAACACTGTAGTATGCATGTCATGGTATTTGATTTGAGCAATCCATCATCTCATTTAAGGTTCTTTGAGATTTGGTTTCCTAAGTTGATTTTCATAAGTTTGAAACTTTGGGGAAAAAGCGTTTCTTTAACATCGCGAACAAAGGTAGAATTTTTTTTTATCTCCCTTAGTTGAAACTGACATTGATGACAACAATGTTGTGTCAATACCAAAAGCCATGATTCAAATCCAAATGCAACTGTGGTTGATATTAGTTTTGGAGATTTTTTGGATGCTCTTCTTGATACAATGAAGGCCCTTATAGATTCAAGTTTTAATGTTGTGAAAGCAAACATGTTCTTGGACTCTTCTGGCAAGCACAACACATTCTCTATAACCCGAGCATATACAAGATGGAAGGTGGATGATCCAGAATCACTCGAACAAATATGTAAAGTGCCACAAGTGGAGCTATGTAAGCAACTTATTAAGACAACATGCTTGAACCATAGTGGGAAAAGTCACAACTATTTGTCGATTCTTATGCAAAATCCCTTGAGGTTATTCCACATCAACCTTGTGAAAATGTTGGGTTTGATACAACTGCTGGTGCATGTGAAACTAAGTGACAAGAACTGCAACTCTACTCAAATCAAACCTCTCCTCTTTAGCAATGGTTCATGTTATCCCCCATTTTAGGGATAACTAAGGAGATTATGTCTCGAGGCCCACAAGTCCTAGACATGGAGTAATGAGATCCAGATTGACTTGAGCATGGACCTGGAGGGCCTATATTTCTTCCTTTCAACGCCTCCACTTTGTCAGCAACAACAACATTAATCACCTTGGCCTGGTCCTGTAGCAAAGATGGATCTTGCTCCATGAGGTAATGAGTTCGGGTATCATGGCATGTGTCACTCTGATCCTCAAAACCTTTGAATATGTGCATCTAGTTCTTTTTGTTTCTAACGGGTGCTTGGATCTTATACTCATCCACTTGACCATGTCTGGGGGAAATGACAGGATGCCCTAGTAAGCCTGTGCCCATAGGTTTTGAGTTTCCACTGGGGGATTCATTAAAAGTCATTGTCTGCTCCCGTCATACTTACCACTTTCCATCTTACTTCCTACTCATCCATCCCATTACATTGGTTTGGGGATTGGGTTGGCCAATCATTTAAGGGTTGCACCTTGCCTCGTGGGAAGAAGGGGATAAAGGCCCAGAAGGTAAAAGCAACTAGAAAAAGATAAAAGCCTAAAAAGTAAAACCTTGAGATGCTTTGCCCAGGGATCCCTGAGAAAGCAGTAAAAAGCTTCTCAACAAGAAACAAGAGGGACCCATAAAAATAATAAAACAAGACATAGTCAGAGGATAGGGGGTCTCATCATGAGCCAACCTATTAGATCCATGGGCATCTAGCGGTATGACACTACTAGCATCTGGTTACCATGCCAGGGTAGTGGCTCTTGGTGGCATAGCCAAGAGAAAGGGGGTCTCATCACGGGCCAACCTTCTCATTTCCTTGAAAGTGCTTGTGGGTAACATTGCCACCACTGGTCACCATGCCAGGGCAGTGTCCCCTGATTAGCTTCTTGAAAGAAAAAACAATAAAGAATAACATAATAAAAGGCATGAATGGGCTTGGAAACATTTGGATCCAGGATAGGTGCAGCTCGCCTTCTACAAAGGCACCCACATGTAAGCCTTGCATTTCCTTGCTATCACTGCACCCCTTGTCAGGACATCCCTTATCCACCTCATCCATTAACATGACTTGGATTTGATCTCTTCCGAAAACATACCATTTTTAGTGGACACTAGCCCAATAGGACACCCTGTCACTTCCTCCAAACTTGCCTTGCAGATCTGTGTAATGTCTTTGAGCACTTGACCGAGTAAAAGGTTTTTTATGCACATGTTTAATAAAATTGATGATTGGATGTGATTGACATTGCTACGATCCCTGTGACTTATGAGCCCATGGAGGGCGTATCTGTTGATGTGTAGGATCATACTCGACGGACAAGTACCATATTGGATAGGTACACATGGGGAGATGATTAGTTCAGACCTCCATGGGGCTGAAGAGCCCACCAGATGGATGTTGAGACCCCAGCAAGGGGCAGAGACAGGACATAGGGGTTTTCATCGGAGAAGAAGAGGAAGTTCCACAGAGGCACCTTGGTAGAGCCTTACCCAGGGGGGTTGTACCCTCTCCACTGGGATGTTGGCCTTGGAAGGCCCATGACGTCACCCAGGATGCCTATGACATCATCCAACATTGAGGATGTTTTGGGGAGGTAGTTATGGCACGTGTGGCATCTTGGAGAATCCCAAGAAGGGCTAACGTTTTCCTCCTGGAGGCTAATGATGCCCTAAAAGGGGCTAACGTCACCCTAGAAAGGGCATGACATCTTCACTTTTTCTTGATTAGGGTTTAATTTAAGACATTTAATGTAAAACAATATTGTTTGGTATTTTGGCCTTGTTGACCTTTTGGTGACCTAAATTTTATTAAGGTCACTTGGTATTGTATAAGTAGAGAGCTAAAACTCTCATTTCAAACATCATCTTTCACTCACACAAGTGTGAGGTCTGAAATTTGCACCCTCCTTTAGGGTTTTTGGCTGAAAATTGATGCGCACTTGTTGAAGGAGGCTTTTCTTGGCTATTTTTGGCATTTTCTTGGTGGAAGGTTTACAACTAGGGTTTGGCTATATGAATGCTTGGTGGATGTAAGTGAATTTATGCAATCCTTCTTGATTGAATGGTTATAGTATTTTTTACTTGCATTTTGTTATTATAATTTGTTGGATTAAACCCTAGGGGACAAGCACATGTTGGTGTCCTTGTTTCATGTCCCTACTAAGTTATGCTAAGAGCTATTTTATTTTTGCTGAAGATTGATGTTAGAGCCTTGCCATAACAACACTCTACCTTTTTCTCTTCAAGCTATCCATTTTTTTTTTATCTTGTCATTGAGTTAAAGAAGGAGGAAAAAACACTAAGGCCTAGGGTTTCTACACCTTAGTGAGCCTTTTTCCCCTAGGGTTTGATTGATGAAGCCTTGCCTTAACAACATTTCATCATCAAACTCTCTTGTCTTTAGCCCTACCATTTATTACTCAATCTAGCCATTTAAATTTACCTTGTGAGCTAGAGAAGGAGGAAGACACACTAAGGCCTAGGTTTACTACACCTCAGTTAGTCGTCTCCCCTAGGGTTTGATTGTTTGAAGCCTTGCCTTAGCAACACTTCAAACATCAAACCCTCTTGTCTTTATCCCTATCACTATCATTTTGGCCCTTCAACTTTTGCATCCCTTTTGACTCCATTTACCCTAATAGTGCACTTATCTAAGACCTTGTACTTGAATGATTTTGATCACAACTTTCAAATACTCTTGAACAACCTTTAACTCCTACTAACCCTAGCTTAGACTAACACTTACTAACCCTATTGTTGCCGTCATCTACTTGAGTTATCTTTATACATTGAAACATTTATTATATCTTTAAAAGCAATTGAGAGATTGGCTAAAGCGTTGTTTCTAGTATTGTTACATTGATGATAAATTGCCATTGCACATTGTGAAGCTTCTTTAGCACTTATTCTGAAGTGATGTATTGCAATCATTGCTAGTTTAAATCAGTGATTTGCTTCACTACTTATTGGTCAATTTCTTTATACCAGAAGTCCTTGATTATATGAAGTACTAACCAGCAAGTGATCTTGCACATGTATAGTTTTCTTGTTGCTTTGTTCTCGGGCAGGTACACTTCTGGTTACATTTATCTTTATTGGTTGTTAAGCCGGACTTTCTGATCAATGGTGACTTGTGAGGGGGAAAATTTTTACCTAGCCATAATCCTTTGCCTTCTCAAAACCCCAGGTCACCGAGGACGTCTCCCCTGGGCCTACTACCCTAAACAGAAAGAGCTATCCTATTGAGGTGGTAGTAGTAGGATAGCCTCAGTTTCGCCAGTTTGCATTTCTTTCACCCGTCCTTTACTCAAACTACATACTGTGCGATAACAGTTCACATTGAACTAAAATTAGAGGCAAAAGGAGCAAGTTGTTGTTGCAACTGATGCAACAAAACTACCATGTCAATGCACGCCTGAATACAATTAAGCGACGAGTGGAGAACATACATCTCCTGTGATAAGACAAATAGATGGGCAAGCCAAATACACTGCGTGAAATGTATCACCTTGATTCTAATGTTTCATGGCTAGAATGCTCAAGAGCATCTGAAGGCTTCGATACAAATAATCTAATTCTAGGATGCAATCGGAGGACAACTTAAGCCTAGTTATATAAGGTGGCAATTGTCACTTCCCATTATGAAAATTTTTCTTCGTCTCATAGGGTAGCTATGTCAACAACTTATTTTGCTTAATGCTCGTCTGCACTCATTGGAAAGAGGCACAATAAGCAAATGATGTTGAGTTAGTTTTCCAAATACAAAGAAGGACACAATCTAGTCTCAAACTATATTCACATGCAGAGATAAGTCATAAAAGGTTCATATATCAGAGGACCAAATAAACTAGACAGAGGGGAGTCGAGTCTATAAGCATTTAATCCACCTTTCTTCCAAAGCCCAAACAAAAATTGACATGTGGATAATGATATTTCCCAACGAATGATATTTCATATTATTTTATTAAATAAGGAATAGCCCATGCGGTTCTAGCCTGTACGAGTTTCACTTCGTTAAGTTCAAAGCGACCCAAACTACTAGAACTGCCCATTGAATAATACAAAATGAGCATCTAACAACCACTTCAAGAGGGAGGATAAATTAATGAGAGGTATGTTGAGAGCTTTGTGAGGTTCTATCTTTCTTTTTACCATTCATGCTTCATTCATTTTCTGCCCATAGATTTGATGATATGTTGATAGCAGGGGCATCTTGCAAAGTGGGAGAAGGAATGAAGCAAGGCTGAGTTTTATTGATGTCCATGAGGTAACTAGTTTATTTGCTAAGTCTTATATTAAAAGTCTAAGTTATATCAGCACTAACATGTTCTCTTATATGCAAATAGAAACCTTGTGCTTCACCGTCATTGTTCCATTCAATGTCCGACTTATCTTTTCTTCACCTTCTTTCTACACTTGGTTATTCTATGTACGAGTGCAAATAGAGTCTGGAATAGTTAGAGACAAAGCTAGTCGAAGTCGTGGCAAGGGCTTGAAAACATCATAAAACCTAAGAAAGTGTATGGGGATGAAAGAGCATGTCACCTTTGTGACACTAAGAAGGTTGAAAATGAAAAGCACTTTCTCTTAGATTGTCCAGCCTATACCCATATTAGATCTCATTTTCAAAATATTTGTCACACTACCAACCTTCCTAACCTCTTAACTCAACAAAAGTATGGTGTTCTTGGAAAGCTGCTCTTAATGCTTTTCGAGAACAGAACCAAAATTCTAAATAATCTCAAGTAATCACTTACCCTCTTTAGGTCCGATAGACCAATTCTAACTTAGAAGACATTAATCATCATCATTATCATATATTTTAACAAAGATCAAATTTTTGGCTCTGGAATTATTTTCTATTTCTTTTCTGGTTTATTTCTTTTGATACAATATTAAAAATACAAAATATCAAAACAATGCTAATTAATTTCTTTTATTTAAATTAATTTCATTGCACATTGTCTTTTATCTTTCTTTTATTTATTAGTTTAACTTTTCACTAATTGTAATATTAAAAAGAAGAAGAAAAAAACATCCATATCATTTATTTCACTATGGCATTTCTTTAAAACATTAAAACTAACAAAAACTTAATTTACTTTATTTATTTAGATTAGTTTTAATCATTTCTTTCTTTTGTTCATTAATTTAATTTTTTTGTTAATTGCACCATTTAAAAGAAAATTAAGATTTCAATTCATTTTATTTAGGATTTTTCTCATAATCACTAACTAATTAATTTTTAATTTGTTTATTTTTCCTTTTAACTATTTTATTTTTGCACTTGCATTATTAATTTTGCACTAACTTTTGTTAATTTACATTTCATTCACAAATACAAAATATAAAAAATTACAAAGTTGCAAAACATATAAAAATTTAATATTTGCAAAATCATAAATAAATATCCATGCTTAGATTCTTAGCTTAGGGTCTAATGTGCTTTCCTTTCGGGGTTTTAAATTTAAGGTAACATTCCTACCTCTTCTCGCTTAGCCTCACACGGGGTTGAGATGTTAGTATTGAAACCATACAATTTCGACATCAACATTCATGAAAGAGTTGAATGGTGGAACAAGACATAGAACTTGTCTGCTATGTCATGGGTAGTGTTAACCCTGCATGGTTGAGTTTAGTTGGGAGTCATGTTGCAATAAATGATCATAAAGCAAGTATGAAAGAGTGGTCTCTCGAAAGAGAATAATGTGGGCATAATTGAGTTCTAAGATTTGATATGTGAAGGGGTGTGAACTCTCATAAAATAGACTGGCTTTAAGTCTAAATGGAAGTGCATATATAAGGAAGAAAATGTGCAGGAGATGCACATGCACATATACATATGTGCATATGTACGTATATCTATGAAGTGAAGGCTTGGGGCATGACTTATATGCATTATATGGATGTGTGGTGTGTAATCATAGATTCGATTGTGAGTATATAAACCTGACTATAGAGAAAGGAATAATGCTTGTTATATTTTGGATAAAATGTTGGAATATTGACCTCGTTTTGAAGGTTGTGATTATCTGGGATAGTAGTTCGAGTGGGCTGTAAGCCACTCCTCAGAAAGATATAGTATGAAGTTCTTATGTAACAAGTGAGCATGAGTGTTGTGTATGACCTGGTATACAACAAGTTTTCTTTTGTTGTTGATTACCTCATGAGAGAGATAACATTATACTTATGATTATGCCTATGAGACTTTCCACTGGAATGACAATGAGATTTCAAAAGATAAATAGATTTTTAATCCTATGTTGAGGCTGCAAGAGTTGTTAGCAACTCATTGAAGAGATATTATGGACATGCTAGTGCCATCTTTGGATATGACGGGTAACTTAAGATGCCAAACTGATTGGTCCTTCATTTGAGACATGAGAATGATATGTGAATTGACTTGTCTTGATAATATATAGCCATTGCGTGAAATTATATTATGAACATCAAAATTATCATTTGAGACCTTTCCTGAATTGTGGTAGTTGTTGTAAATTAGAAAATATTGTTATGAAAACCAATGAAACGTGTGGCCTTGTCAAGTGGGAAGCTACAAAGGAAATGACTTTGAATACTAGTAACAAAAAAATAAATAAGTAAAGCAAGTGTTGGCCAAAGAAAATTTAAGTGTTCTTTTCTATTGGATCAAACACATTGCAACAAAGAAATTGCATGCCAAGGTAGTCGCACGTGGGTGGACCACGAGAAGATTTTATCAAGAGAATATAAATATGAAGGTGATGAAGCAATAAGAGATATAAATAAAGACCATGTATGTCTTAGAATGTTATCGAGTAAAATTTTGTTGCATTTTTGCAACATCGATTGAAACAATTTGTGCACAATGGTGCAAGGGGGAGGGCTCCCTTGGATTACTCTTGTTAAGATGATCAGATTAGATGATCATACTAATAGAATACTAATGAATGATAAATGTATATGCTTGGTATGTTGGAACTCTTGCCACTTGCAAAACCATCCTCAAGTGTTCTTCATTCTCTTCTTCATTGTTAGAAAAAATAAGAATATCCATCTAGAAAAGCGAACATAAATTCATTCAAGTACTTGTTGAAATCACTATTCATGAGACACATGAATGTAACCAATGCATTGGTGGGACCAAATTACACCACCACAAATTCATAGTGGCCATGCCTTATTCCAAAGGTTTTCTTGTGAACGTCTTCTTTCTTAATTCTAACTGGATTGTAATCAAACCTTAAATCAATATTTGAAAATACCCTTGCCCCTCTCATTTGGTCAACAAGTCATCAATTCGAGGTAACATATACTTGTTCTTCATTGTAATTTTATTCACCCGCGTGTAATCAATACACAACCTGAGAGTTCCATCTTTCTTTTTCACAAATAAGATAGGAACTCCCCATGGAGATACACTTGGCCGAATGTATTTCTTTTCCAAACAACGCTTGTAGTCACATTTTTAATTATGAGATAATTAATCTATAGGGAGGCTTGGACACTAGTGTAGGTCAAGGCACAAGATCAATCATGAAATCAATCTGCCTTTTTGGAGGAAGTCTCGACACTTCATCAAGGAACACATCATTGAAATCTTCCGAGACATGATAATCTTCAATCTTTGGACCTTTGTATTTTGTTGCATCTAATACATAGGTTGCATATAATTGGAAACCTTTTATAAAACATTTCTTTAGCTTCAAGGATGAAATCTTCCTAACATAAATTGCCTTGCATATGCCCCTTATTTTCCTTGGGTTTCCATCTTCATCAATGCATTCAAAAGTCTTGTTGTAGCAATCAAGTTTGACTCAATGTGCTTCCAACTAGTGCATTCCAATGAGGGAATCATAAGAACCAAGTGGCAAAAAATTCAGATTGGCCAATGTGAAGAGTCCATTTATCTCCAATGGGAATCTCTCCACCATTTCACTAACCTTTCTATTGGTTTCAATGGCTAGATAGACTGGCCATGACCTACTATGCTTGCACTTCTTAATAGCTCAAGTTTCAACAATTTTAGAAATAACATAACCATGACTAGATCTAAGATCAGTTAAAATGGAAATAGATTGTTGAATACTCCAATTCCACTCATTAGGTCAATGTTTAACATTCCTCCAATGAAGCCCTGATATGAGAACCCTCCCTCATCATCATCATCCTTGCCACTAATCAAAGAGCCGAGTGAACTCAGTATTAGGTCTAAAGGTATAATGTTAGTGGAGTTTATTGCATGGGGTAAATTCCCTTGTGTCGGAGGTAAATTCTTGACTGTATATGTGCCTAGGGAATAAAAACCTTGATCCACTAGATCTTCCAAATTGTATTTCCCAAGCTCTACCTCTACCTCTAAACCACTGCCTAATGGTTGCGATGCATCCAGACCCAACATCCTATTGCATGACGAATCCATGTCAAATGTATTTCTTTTCCAAACGGCTCTTGTAATCACATTTTTAATTCTAATATACTCAATCTATAAGGAGGTTTGGACACTAGTGTAGGTCTAGACACAAGATCAATCATGAAATCAATGTCCCTTTTTTAGGAAGTCTTGACACTTCATCAAGGTACACATCATTGAAATCTTGTGAGACATGATAATATTCAAGCTTTGGACCTTTGTATTTTGCTGCATCTAATACATGGGTTGCATATAATTGGAAACCTTTTATAAAACATTTCTTTAACTACAAGGATGAAATCTACCTAACATAAATTGTCTTGGATATGCCCCTTATTTTCCTTGGGTTTCCATATTCATCAATGCATTCAAAAGTCTTGTTGTAGCAATCAAGTTTGACTCAATGTGCTTCCAACCAGTGCATTCCAATGAGGGCATCATAAGAACCAAGTGGCAAAAAATTCACATTTTCCAATGTGAAGAGTCCATTTATCTTAAATGGGCATCTCTCCACCATTTCACTAACCTTTCTATTGGTTTCAATGGCTAGCTAGATTGGCCATGACCTACTATGCTTGCACTTCTTAATAGCTCAAGTTTCAACAATTTTAGAAATAACATAGCCATGACTAGATCTGAGATCAGTTAAAATGGAAATAGATTGTCGAATCCTCCAATTCCACTCATTAGATCAATGTTTAACATTCCTCCAATGAAGCTTCGATCGAATAACCCTCCCTCATCATCATCATCCTTGCCACTAATCAAAGAGTCGAGAGAACTCGATTTCAGGTCTAAAGGTATAGTGTTAGTGGAGTTTATTGCATGGGGTAAATTCCCTTGTGTCGAAGGTAAATTCTCGATTGTATCTGTGCCTAGGGAATAAAACTGTTGATCCACTAGATCTTCCAGAGTGTACTTCCCAGTCTCTACCTCTACCTCAAAACCACTACATAATGGTTGTGATGCGTCCAGACCTAACATCCTATTGCATGACGAATCCATGTCGGATTTCTGATTGCTAAAGTAGACTCTCGCCAACTTATCAAGAATCACAAGTGTCCTCCTCTAATGACATAATTCTCTTCATTTTAAAATACTATACATACAATAAAGAAATAAACAAATACTAATTTAAAGTTTATATTCTCAATAAATAAATTTTGAAGTATATTTTTAATAATTTTATACTAATTTAAAATTTATATCTCAATTTTTTTAATTATGCTTTTAATAAAAAAACATAAACATTAAATTTAAAGCATACAAAAAGATAATACACAAACATTAATTTAATCTTTATAGACAAAGATAATAAACAAACATTAATTTAAAGTTTATATATATATTTTTTAAGTTTACATAATTAATAATTTTTAATTTTAATTGAGACGCCTATTTCTGATTGTTCCACATTCGAATTATATTATCTTTCTTTACAGTTGGAGATAAAGGTAACTTCTCAAACATGTCACCCCAAAGGCACCCCAAAGAATTTCGAATAGGAGGTTAGAAATTTTAAACACTATTAGTTGAAAATCAGACTAGATTAATAGAGATAAATTTTTATTGACTTTTCGTTGCATTCACAATTTAGTAGACAAATGAGAAGTAAATAAAAAACGCATTTAATTTAAATAATGGAAATATAATTTACTTATTTTTAATTAAATATAATAAAATTTATTAGATTCATTATTAATTAAAAAGCGCATTTAATTTAAATAATAGAAATATAATTTATTTATTTTTAATTAAATATAATAAAATTTATTAGATTCATTATTAATTAGTATTGAGAACAGGTGAAGTTGATTGTTTTTTTTTTTTTTTTAAATTTGGTAAATTTCTAAACCTAACCCCAAGAAAATCAAGAGAATCCAACCAATAACTTCTCCAAATAATCACTCCAGAAAAAACTAAATCAAGTTATTATTATTATTTAAAAAATCACATCAAATATTTTTAAAATTTAAAATTTTAATTTTAACCAATAATAATCTGAAACAACCATTAAAATATAGCAATTATTAAATATTTAACTTCTTTTATCATTAAAAATCGTATAATAGAATAACTAACGCTAGTTTTTTTTAATTTTTAATAGGGATCGTTAAATGATGTGACAACATGTGACACATGTTCGCTTTCTCCGTTATGTTTATAGGATACGTATACTAAATGCGAGTGGATATCGCTTTTTCAGTTTTAATCGACAACCAGTGACACAATAATGGCGCCAAAAAAAGGGGAATGTCGGTGAGGATATTATTGCTGAAGTCAAGTCAATTAAAGAAACGTCGTTTTCAAATGGATGCAATCTACGGTCAGCCGGCTATCAAATGGCCAGCGCTGAATTGTAGTACATTTCTCTGTCCTTTAATTCACAGGATTCTGTCATGTAAGATGCGCGATTACAGGTTTAACTGATCCAAACTTCTGCAAAACCGATAAAGAACCCAAATAAAGGTACAGAGGATAAGGCATTTTCAGTAGAGAAATATCATAACTTCCTTCAAATCCCTCAGACCCAATGCAAACTTACAGTATTTTGGGATTTATTGCTGTAGGAAAGGGACACTGCATAGATACAAACAAACGAAACGTGATCTCAGCAGGATCCATGGCTTCTGAAATTCAACTCATCACTATTGGTATGGATCTTATTCTGAACCATCACTCCCTTCAATAGATGGGTTGATTCTAATTCAAGAGAAGTATCATAGAATCTAAGTTTATTGCATGACAAATAGAGCCAAATGTTCAAATGGCTATATCCTATGTTTGCAAAGTGATTAGAGTAGATTAATCATTGCATGGACATAAGATTGCTTTTTGGCAGAGTGTTGAAAATAAATTTGCTTCTTATTATGATATGGTATGGAGATAGTCCAAATATCCTAATGACAATCTCATTAACCAGAATGGTTAGTGTATAAAATTATGGCTGATTATTTCATGAGACATAAACCCAATTTTTTCACATAGACCAAACCAGTTTAGCAGATTAATCTTAACATACCAAGTGATCATAGAGACTTATCAAGAAACTAAAACAGTAGACCAGTCATCATTGAGTTTTGCTAAGACACATAAACGCAACATTTCAAAAAGATCAGTTCATCAGAATGACCAGATTAGACCAATTTTTGTTTTTTCAACAGTAATGGTTATATTGCATTAAAATAAAAAGGCTGCGGCTTACCGGTACGGCAAGATACAAAAGGGTTCAATAGGTTGACAATATCCGAAACACTGATAGTCCCTTTGAAGACTAAGAGCATGAAATATGACACTAACTTCTTACTTATTTCCGGGCATTCTCTTCCTCACCTACAAGAGTACTGTTTTGTAAATTCACTGCACAGAGATTTGCAGAAAACATTAGCGATAATTCCTGTTAGGTTTCTTGGACCTTCCGCTTCTTTGTGACTGGAGGGGCACGCATAGACTCCTGGATGCAGAATTTTCCCTTGCAGTTGCCTCAGGAGTCAAACCTACACCAAAATTCGGAGAATCATAAGATTTCCAACGATCTTCAGATGGCCTATCTACTGAGTTTTCTTCCCACACTGTCTGAATATGCCCAGCTTCCAATTCTAGGTTTTGGCTATGCAGATTTTCTCGATGTCTTCCCCTTCATGTTGCCATCTAGTTGCTGGAAATCAATAGAGAGCGTTCCCTTTGAGCCTATGGATTCCATGGAATCCATTTCAGCTCCTGTGTCCTTGCTGTCTGCTTTTTCCTTTGTTTTATGGTTTTCAGTCTTCTGATCCCTGTTCTCCTCCTCCTTGGTACCTTCTAGTTCCTCAGGATAGCTGATCTCCTTTCTTTTCCCAACAGAAGGGGAAAGGTGGGTTTTTTTTCTTGGGTTTGAATCTTCTTCCTTTTGGACAGTTTGCAGAGCTAACAATCTGTTTTGGCTGTGAGATTTACACACACAGGTGTGGACAGGAATACACTCAGAATGAGAAAGAGTGGATTCGTTAATTCATTAGATGATGCAATGTCTCGTTACATAGTAGTTAAGTCACACAGTTTCGGTTTGAGTTTGGCAACAATTAGGTTTGGTTTGAATTCGAATTTTCTGATGAGGTTAGCCATTAGGTTCCTATATATACATTTTTCAAATATATATATATATATATATATATATATATATATATGAAAAATGTATATAGACGAACCTGATGGCAAATGTCATCAAAAATATAAAATGAAATATATATTAACTATAAAATGAAATATAACATAAAATAAAATAGTAAGAAATCAACATCAATAAACAGATATGAGTAACTTAATCATGATAAAATCCAATCATCAATGCAGTTATTGAAATTTAAATCCAACATATAGTGCTCGAGGAGTCACCCATTGCAGTGTAGCCGGTAGTTGCAGGTCCGAGGTAATGGAGGGGTTGTACTTGTAGCATTGCTATTGAGCACAGTCACATACAGGGTTGATCATCGAACTTGTGAGTCACAACAGAGAGTTGAGACTACTATGAGCCTTGTTATCCCCATTTTGTGGGATAACTAAGGAGATGATGTCTCGAGGCCCTTAGGTTGCAGACATCGAGTATCGAGAGACAACTTGACTAGTAGTGTCCACTTTCACAGATGGAGACCCACCTCACCACCATAGCTCTAGGTTGATCATGATGGCATCCACCACATCAGCTGGCCTCCGAAAGACATTGGGTCTTGCTCCATGAGGTACAAGTCAAGTATTATGGTGAGTGTCATTTCAATATTTGAGGCATTTCAGTTTGTTACATCTATTACTGCTTTTGATTATGTGACATTTGCTTGGACATTAGGCTCTTTGCCCTGTTTCACCTTGGTGGTTGACATTGCACCCTAGTAAGTGGGTCACCCTTAGGGATAGGTATGCTACTAGGAGGTTCTTTTGACAAATCATCGTGCCATTCCCGACCATACTTGCCACTTTCCACACTTCATCCTTGTTGCCATCCTTATACACACCTACAAGCGTGGAAAAGTCTCCAATCCACTTGGTGTGTCCTTGGAGGCACAATGCCTAAGTCCAAACCCACTGTCACCTCGATTTGGACTTCTTCCGTCTAGGCTTACTCCTAGGGAAGCCAAGGGGGGTAGACCCTTTTTACTATGTGAGTTGTTTAATGAATTCTAGGAGTTAATTTTAGTTTGTTAAGTTAGGGGCAATCTAACCTATATGACAAGCAACAATGCAAATGCAAAGTTTAATAACAATCAAAATCTTTCCCTCAAGGACAACTAAGAATAGTGCCTAAAGATTGGGCAAGGGTCAACTAAGTTTGTACACAAAGAATACAAAGAATGAATAAATGATCTAACAACTTTATAATAAGTTACAAAATGTAATACACAAATGAAATAATGCTAGGCACAAATATACAATGGAACTGCAAGTTAGATAATAACACAATATAGACAAGAACTAATTTCTGAAGGAAACCACCACCATTGATCGGTTTCAGTGTTCAGAGACACACCCTAGCCTATCGGAGATACCATCCAGGTATTTCATCGTGCTATTCAGGAGATCCAGTTTGCAGTGATTGCACAACTCAGCTAGTGAGGGAGCAAGGGTTAGAGAGAGGGTTTTGTGTAGCTACATGAGACAGAGGATTATCTCGTAGATTCCTTTCGACCTGGTTGAGAGTTAGCCAGAGCGCTTCTTTTGAGCCACCAGTCATTAGTTTCTAACGGTGGAACCTCTCAAAGCATAGCAGACAACCAGATAGTGCGCAACTCTTGAGGAAGTGCATTTGGGGTTCCAGGGGGTATTCTGGATCAGATCCGAGGAAACCCTTCCGACCCATTACAAAGGAGACCAGGACGATCATTTTGAGACATACATCGTCAGATTTCGTTAGTGGGATCCCTAGGGCGCACTCACACAACCTAGGAGGTGCGCAAATCCCCAGGGGGTGACATCCAGAGCTTCAGAGGTCAGATCTTCAGTCCGACAGTTGCCAGGAGCAACCTAGAGGCCAGGGTGCTCAGTTTGGGACAATTTCCAGTCCGTTCTGTCGAGTATAGCTATCAGGGCAAGTTTTCCAATATCTGCAGCAGTTGCCGTGAGCTTCTGGACTGCATTTTGTCGATCTATCCGTGCATGCACCGATCTTCCTTCATCTTTTGATCACGGGTATTTCATATTAGTTACTTTGTATTCCATTGACGATCCATGAGATCTAACTAATGACTATTTTATCTGCTTCCAACATATTATTGTATTTCTTGCTTTTTCCTCATAATACATATTAGTGAGATGGTGTTGTCATTTCTTTCTCATGCATCATATATACCGCTAAAACAATAAATGAATCAAACACACATGCAAAAATCACCAAGCATGTTCAAACATTAACTCAAACGCATCCAGAAACCCCCAGAGTATTAGATCCGAGTGATAAAATAGCAGTTCAACAGTAGATATCCAGATCAATTAGATCAAGGATATTTCAGTGGTAACAAAGCCTTCTTCCTGCTAGCCTGTGAAGAAGTGCTTCTCATGACCCCATGATTCTGGGAACAGGTGAAGAATACCCAGAGGGTCGAGGACACCGTGGATTTTGGGGATTACTCTCCCAAGGTGTAGCCACTTTAAACTTAAGCAAAAACTTGAAAAGCAAAAGAGCAAACCACTTACAATGGCCAAGGTGGAGGCAAACCTACCGTTTTTGGCCAAAGAGGGTTGTAAAGAAATAAATAAAATTGCTGAAAATAAAAGCTAAACTAGCCCAACGATTTTGGGGGGTTGGCTAGGCCAATCACACTCCCAAGGTGTAGGCACTAAACTACTTTGTAGAAAACTAATATACAATGACAAAAAAAATACAAGTAGAATGCAAGAATGAGAAGAGAAGGGGATAGGAATGCTACCCACTTAGTTGGGCAGCTATTGTTGTGTTGTATGGCTGAAATATGGCAGCATATCCCCTTGTTTCTGTCAAGAACCTGTAAAAACCAGCAAGCAAAAGCCTGCTGGAAATGCTGCACAACACAACAAAGTTAAAGAAAATTTCTGTTTTTTATTCAGAAATTTTCCACATTTGAAATCTCCAAGTAACAAACTGAAATATATGAAAATCTATGACCTATCTAAGAGGGTTAGCAAACTGAAATATATAATGGATTGCAGCAGAAATATAAAGCCAAATAAACTTGGAGTTTGAATGGGAGTTAAGGGAAGACTTGAGCTTAAGGCTTTCCCAATAATCCCTTGAAGTGAACCTGCAAAACTTGAGACAAGGGTGAGCCAAGAATAGATATTGTAAATGGATAAATTAATTACTTGAAATACTTCAAAGCAATCTAGCTACCCAACACAAATAAATCAACAAGAATACTCTATGCTAATCTACTCAAATGAAATACTTCAATCCAAGATCTACCCAACCAAACCACATGAAATCAAACCCTACAATGTCACCT
>ML809494.1:95482-113325 GCA_009831015.1 Picea engelmannii | reverse complement strand
TATTCTAGAAGGATGGGTTGGCATTCGAATGGTTATCCTAGTACTGGATTCCCTGATATTTTGGGATCATTCTTATCCAAGTAACTAATTCATTCTCTCCTATATATTGAGGGAATTATCATGGAAAAGGTTAAGCAAGATTCTTTGGAGAATTAGTGAAATAACCGTGTGAAGGACTGAAGCTTGAACAACAGTTTGGAGACTCCAACAAGTTTATCCAAAGGAGTTGATCTTCTTCATGCAAAGATTGAGCAAGTGTGTGTGTCGGAGCCAAGGGCCATCGAAAGGAAGTTTGCAACATCAAGGCTCAGGTTGTAATATTTACTTTCCATTAATATGATACAGTAGCATGTCCCTTTCCCATAAAGCTATTTCCACTTTATTGTATAATTCCTTGATCATATACATAGATTGACTGTTGAATAGATTGTGCTATCTTCACTTTGGTTGGTTTGTGTTGTCTTGGTCTTGGCTGCATGAGAGCACTGGAGCGAAGTAGGAGCAACAAATACCATAGGAAGTGATAATAAGGTATGTTATTTGTTCTTTCCTCCTAGTTAATTCAATGGTCAAAATCTAGGGAAAGAGTCATGTTCTGTCTTGCTTTGTTCTAGATCCAGGTGGATCTAGGGAGATCGGTTAGTGTCCGCACCTACAGATTTATCCAATAACAAAATTGGCGACTCCACTGGGGAACAATCCCATTTTCTTTGTGGCTTTTGGTGTTTTTTTGTGGCCATTTGCTCTAGTTTTACTTTTCTCCTGTCTTATCAATCTTTGAGTCTTCAGGATATCCTGATAGACCCTCTGGGTCCAGAGGCCTTTTCAAATTTTGCTTCATTTTCCAAAATTTTGACTATGTTCAGAGATTCTCGCACTGTACTTCATTGCAGCCTATGAGAATAGGTAGAGTTCGCACTCTGCCTTTAGGTTTTAGTGCGAGGTTCTCGGACCATGCTCAAGGGTCACCTGCGAGAATCAGTGATTCTCGCACTGTGTAATATTGCCTGCCTGCGAACTCAATTTTTCAAAACTTTGGATTTGAGTTTTGGCATTTTTAACTTCCCAGATCAGTTTGATTGCCTCATAAAAGTTTCTTGGACCATTGATTGATGTCTTTCTTGTCTTCGTTTGCATACATGAACAGTCTTAGGATTTCAAGGATTTTCTTGTCATTTGTGTCTTGGCTTTCGTTTCTTGACTTTTCTTGGCAAAACCATTCTCTCTGACTTTAGACTCTGAGTGTGTTTGATTAGCTAAGAACCATTGATTGGTAGAAAGTTGAGTTGCTTGGTCTTTTCTTATTTGCTTATTGTTTGAAAGGTCATTTTTCTAAGGCAATTGAGAAGACTATTTTGGTTTTCTTTTTATTTTTGTTTTCATTGAAAGAGTGGATTGGGTTTTTATCATTGCTTGTTCATTTGGCCTTTGATTTTCTGTACTCTCGCTGTCATAGTGTGGGTCCTTTTTGAAAAGTGAACAAAAATTTTTTTCTTTCAAAAAATCATTTTCGTTTTTGGAAACATTGAAAATCAAATTATTAAGATTGTTGAAGTTATTGAAAAAGACATAATAGAGAATTGTCATTTGATAAGTGATTTGTTGCATTTACATTTTAAAGGAAATTTTTCATTGTAGCTCAAGGTTGATCTGGAAAACTTTTTCTCTCTCCCATACATAGGATTCATTGAACGAAAATTGATACATTTCATTCTCATCCTTGCATTGTTGGGTCAGAGTCATACAACATAAGTTTCACCTATGTTTCCTTTGAGTAAACAATAGCTTTTAATAACACTGCGTAATCATAAAATTTATCTAGTAACTCTTTTCTAGGGCTCTATTACACCAACATTTATCTAGGCTAGCGCTTTGGAGTAGGAAGAGAGATACACTCTCCAAAAGCACAAAACACAGAATAGCATCTTGTGTTAGAGAGTGTCAAATTCCGTTTGCAACATCCTGTCCTGGGAAGCCCTTCTCACACAAGGGTCAAACACTAGGTCGCATTGATATTGGCAGAGTTACTCACTCTGCTTTGTTGATATCAGTGGAGAGATTGCACGTATTACGGGGATCACTCGGAGGTATACCCACAATGATGAGTGGAAGCCTTTTGAGTTGATTTCGGGCTAGATACCCTGCCCTTGCATGTGGATCGGACTGTCAACTATTCCCCCAGGCTTTATTGTTGTTGGTGGTGACCTTAGTGGCCTATATTTCTAGGTTCTTACCCAAGGTCACTGTGGAGGGGAAAGTCTTTACGGTACCTGGAATTGACGTTGACCAAACTCACTTGGGCTCCTTGGAGGGTATACCCACAATTATGTGTGGGAGCTTGCACCAGGGTGTAAGTCCATTAAGCAGGTCATCAGCGTAACTTTTCCACCCTAGCCCCACCCCTTCTCATCTCATTGTTTCGATGTTGGATTTCATCACCAACTAGTGGCTTCGAAATTAGAAGGTCTTGTTTGTTTGGTGTTGCTTCCTAGATTTTGTTTACTAGCGTGTGTTGTATGTTTCTCGAAGTTGACCATAGGATTTTCTTCATGAAATTTGTCACTCATTTATAATAGCTCCTCCACGTCGTTCACGTAGAATGCAGGGTTTATCTCCAGATCATCTGGAAGGTTCTCAACCCTTGCCCACAAGCACACCTGGAGGCTCTCCTCGACAGAGTGAAGTCCCAGTCGTCACCACACCACAACTGGAATGCACTGACTCTCTAGAATGTTTTCGAATTACAAACACTTGAGAGGACTTTAGACTTAACCCTGATTTTGAGAGATGTTTTATGTGAGCAGACTCTTCCAGAGACTTAATTGTTGTGTATTCCCGATCTCCGACTAGACCCTTTCCCGATATAGAAGGCCAAGATCCTTTTTGGTCTACAGGTGTTTTTTGGCGAGACATTTTTGGTCCAGGTTCACCTTTGATTTATGAGATCAACCCCCCTGTGATTTTTGAAATCTTTGATACAGAGACAACACTGGTGACTACCACTTATCACTTTACTGTACCTACCGAAATGGCCCATATTGCAACTACTACGAGTGTTTCAACCGGATTTCCTGCGGTTAGTCTTGCTCCTATCAACACACCGCGGATGCCCAATGTCAATCCGACACTACCACCTGGATACTGTGCGTTGAATTCTTCCATTGCTACTTCTGCACAAACACCATCCAGTTCTCCTAGTGGTGCTTCTTCTTCTGGGCACTTTCTTCTCGGTTTTGTCCCAACACTCCCTCAATTTCCTTTTGGAGGAATTTCTTCGTCTTCTACTGGCAATCCTAATCCTAGTGGTGCTATTCTGTCATTCACTCCAGCTTATCAATTTCTGATTGGTGGCTAGTCTCATAAAGGTAGTATAACTCAACCCCCTCTCAGTTGGAAAAATCCAATTGGAACACCACCTTCAATGGGAGGACCGACCCCACCTTATGGGCAAAACATACCACTGTCCTTGGCTCAGTATTGGAATCAGTTAATCCAAAATCCTCCTCAATCGACTGGGGGGCAGTAGTTTCCAGCTGCATCCATCACACCCCCTAGCATGGGCCAACCATATCTCAGTTCGTTCAATCCCATTTGGGGGTCGAATTCTCAAACTCAAGCCCCTGTTCCAGGGTATAATCTGATGAGCTACTATCCTGTCCAGCGACCACCGAATATGCCTGGATCTTCACATTATATGCAGACTGCTTATGGGCCTACTAGTTTTCCGATAGGGATTCCTCCCCAAAGCCACCAGTACCCTCAGGTGAATCGACAGTTACCTTTTCTTGCCACTTTGGATCTTCTGGATTTGTCAAGGATTTTAAATGATCTTATTCATCACCCTCCCCAATGGCCTGTTATACCAACCAAGCTTCCATCGAACATTCCTAAATTCGACGGCAAAGTGGGAGAGGACCCAAACAATCATGTTATGACTTTTCACCTATGGTGCTCATCCAACTCGTTGATGGATGACTCTATTCGTTTACGTCTTTTTCAAAGAACCCTTACCGGTTCTGTTGCGAAGTGGTATATTGAATTTCCACGAGGTTTATTCTCTGATTTCAACACCCTAGCTATGGCTTTCCTTACCCATTACTAGTTACCGATCCGTTATGATACAGGGACCAAGATTTTGACTTCCTTCAAACAAACTAAAGGCACTCATATATCTAATCATATCCATGAGTGGTGAAGGAGACGACGTCTCATTAAACTTGAGCTCCCCGATCAGTTACTGGCCGAATGGTTTACAAAATCATTTGTGAACGAAATCGGTAAGGACATTTCCATGGGTGGCGTCGTCATATAAGAGTAGGCTATAAGTTGTGCTCAATATCTTGACCTCGTTTATTCCCAAATGGGAACACTTTACGATTTACTACCTGAATTATCTCGTCCTAATACTTCCATCACTTCAACTGCTCTAGCTGCCTCGCATGCAGCTGACGGTGTGATTGGTACTGCACAAGCCCAATCACATTATGTTTCAAGCACAACCCCTAAATCTACTTCTTCTAATGTTCAAAATGCTCTGTCTCCTGCCACTACCACCGGCAAGACTTCTGAGGTAAATGTTGTCTAATCTACCCCAGCCGGTAAAAACAAGTCTAAAAAGGGGAAAGGCAAGAATCAAGAGGGAAAAAATAATTCTCAAGCAGAGCAAACCAAAACTACCCCTGTTGATGATCGGGATAAGTGCAAACCATGATACCCTTTCCTTATCTGTGGTGATAATCACTACACGAAGGATTGTCCACGACGTGCCGAGGTCACTAAGTTCCTTCAAGTAGCTCCAAAACCACCTGCACCGGCTGTCTTGTCCCAACCCTTCCCGTCTCAACAGCAGGCTTAGTTGGTCATTCACGATCAACCATCCTCTTCTACTACATCATATGTTTTTATGTGTACTGGTGATTCTAAGTAGAACAACGTTGCACTCACGACTCGAGCCAAATATTATTCTCCATCTAAGGAGAAGGTTGATGATTTACCCCCTTCCTTGGTACAACCCTCTCCCACAACTCCACCTACAAACGGTCCTCTTCATCTCGAATGACCGAGCCTCGACACAGTTTTGTGACCCCCCCCTAAGGGTTTCATTCGAAAATCGGCTTTCAATCCTCATGCTCATGCAGCCCAGAATTACAACATTGTTGAAGATCTGGCCCAAGCACCTTCTGTGATGTCAACCCTTGAATTCCTTCAAACTTTTCCTACACAACGGAAGGCACTGTTGAAAGATATTGGTGGAATTGACCCGACGGATACGAATTTGATATTCTTTGACTTGGAAGATCACATTCCAAGGTTACCCCCTCAACTTGCGTTCCAAATCCAAGTGGTTATCTCTGACAAAAATATTTGTTGAACCGTTATTGACGAGGGTGCCTCGATTTGTGTCATGTATCTTGCTTGTTGGAAAGCCATTGGCTCTCCTTCTTTGGATGAATCCCAGAACACTTTTAAAGCCTTCAATGGATCTAGTTTTAAGCCCTACAATGTTCTTCCTTCGTTGCCCATCACTTTAGAAGGTAAGACGGTTCAAGTTGAAGTGGAAGTTTTTGATGCTCCCCTTGATTATCATCTTCTGCTTGGCCACAGCTGGATCGATTCCATGCACGTTGTTGTGTCAATGCTTTTCCATGTAGTACATTTCCCTCATCAAGGAAATGTTGTTACCATCGATCAACTTGCCTTCTTCAATTCTGATACCCGTACTGGCAACGTACCATTTATTGCTAGAACCCCACCGGGTTATGAGAACGTTGGTGTAGGCCTTCTAAAGGACTCCTCGTTAATGGGCACTTTCCCCATTCCACCGTCCAATGTTCCACACTCGTCTATTGCTTCTATCAACATGATCTCCACTTTACCTCACGAACTTCCTGCGTCTCACGACCCTTGGATAGTCCCTGACCCGGGAGATCATATTTGTTTCGGCGACGTAATGTCGTTAAGTCCGGTTGAGTCCGCCTATTAGGCCATTCAATCAGAAACATATTCTACTCCCTCTCTTGATGAGTTGTCTCCCGATCCTTTTCATGTTATTTTTCCCACTGACGAGATGATCATGTCCGTCATGGAGGACACCCCTTGAGATGATGGACATCATCGTTCTATCCTCTTTCTGGAACAACACACTCTTGAGAACTACCAACGGATTTCGACCCCGTCGACCGTTGTCGTCATTTCGACTATTCCTGAGTCTGCACATGATGTGTTTGTTGAAGGGAACTTAAGTAATATCTCACCCATGATTCCCATTGACATATCCATAAAACCTGGAATCGTCGAAAATGTCCATATTGGAGCTTCGTGTTCTCCTGATGAAATAGTCACCTATACGTCTCTATTCAAAGAATTTCGTGACATCTTCACCTGGAGCTACGAAGATATGTCAGGTATCGACCCTGCAATTGTTGTACATGAGATAAAGACATACCCCGGAGCTAAACCTATCCGACAATGCCTTCATCCAGTTCACCCATGTAAAGTGGTTGCTATAAAGCTCGAAGTCGAGAAACTTCTGAAAGCCGGCTTTATTTATCCAGTGGCTCTTACAGACTAGGTTTCCAATCCTGTCCCGATTGACAAAAAAGGAGGCACCATTCGTGTATGAGTTGATTATAGGGATATCAACAAAGCTTGTCCCAAAGACAACTTTCCTACCCCTTTCGTCGATCATATTTTCGATGACTGCGCCAGAAGTGAAATCTTCTCTCTCATGGATGGTTTCTTTGGCTATAATCAAATTAACATTGCTCCCAAGGATCAACATAAGACTACTTTTATTTGTCCTTGGGGTACTTTTGCCTATCGAAAACTTCCTTTTGGTCTCAAGAACGTTGGCGCAATGTTTCAACGTGCTATGTCTTATGCTTTTCATGATATCAAGCACATCGTTCAACCCTATTTGGACGATTTACCCGCTCATTCTATGCACAGATTCGATCACCCTACCCACCTCTGAGCCATTTTCGTTCTCTATCGGTTCTATCGTATATGTTTAAATCCTCATAAATGCATTTTTTGCGTAGAATCCGGTCGTCTTCTAGGTTTTATTTTTTCGTGTCACATGATTCGGGTGGATCCTTTGAAGGTTGAGGCGATCCTTAATCTCCCTCCTCCTTCTACACTTCGCCAGTTGCAAAGTTTGCAGGGGAAAGCAAACTTTGTTCGTCGTTTTATCCCAAATTACGCTGAGATAACTCATGGATTTACGTGGCTATTAAAGAAATATTATGAGTTCGTCTGGGACACCATTGCCAACAATGCTTTTGAAGCTTTGAAGTTGTCCTTAACGCGAGCTCCGCTTCTCTTCCCCCCCCCCGATTACAGTCGCAATTATTTCCTTTACCTTGCTGCCTCGGATTACACCATTGGCATGGTTCTCATCCAAGAGGATGATGCTCACGATGAACATGTTATTTACTACTTGAGTCAAAGTCTCACACCGACTGAGATCAAGTATCAACATGTCAAAAAACTGGCCTTGGCTGTCGTTCAAGCCGTCCAACGCTTCCGGCACTATATCCTCTCACGCAAAACTACAGTGATTTGTCATTGCAACCCTATGAAACACATTTTGACATGTCAATTGCTAGGGGGAAAATACTCCAAATGGATTGTGATACTCCAGGAGTTTGACTTGGAATTCGACCGTGCCAAGTCTAAGAAGTCTTTATTTTTTGCTGAGTTGATATGTGATTTTCCCCATTCTGCAACGGAAAATGTAGCAGCAGATTCATTACCTGATGAATCTATTTTCCTTATTAGCACTGATGATCTTTGGTATGGGGATATCATTATCTATCTCCAAACCCATACTTTTCGGCCTACTTTGTCTAGTATTGAATGACGTCGCATACGATATCAAGCTCGTCAATACATTATCCTCGGGGATACTCTTTATCGTCAGGGGATTGACTCTGTTTTTCGACGTTGTCTAACGTTCGATGAAGCCGAGAAATCTTTGAATGACTGCCATTCCATAGCATGTGGTGGTCATATGTCTGGGTATGCTA
The DNA here is from genome assembly GCA_009831015.1 of Picea engelmannii. Classification (NCBI taxonomy): domain Eukaryota; kingdom Viridiplantae; phylum Streptophyta; class Pinopsida; order Pinales; family Pinaceae; genus Picea; species Picea engelmannii. The sequence goes on along the minus strand of ML809494.1, from coordinate 105,298 downwards.
CTGCCCACAAGATCTTACGTGCAGGGTATTTTTTTCCTTCTTTGTTTAACAACTGCATTATTACTGTTCAGAAATGCCATGCCTGCCAGACCTACAATCAGAAAATTTGGTCACATCCTGCTCCTCTTCACCCTGTGGTCTTCGTTGGTCCTTTTGCGAAATGGGGCATTGATTTCATGACATGTCACCCTCACTCTACTGGGGGGCATGGTTACATCATTGTAGCCATTGATTACTTTATGAAATGGGCCGAGGCGATGTTGACATTCGACAATACTAGAAATCCCGCAGCATTATTTCTTTTTAATCACGTCATAGCTTGTTTTGGTGTTCCCCAAGCTATCGTCACTGATCATGGTAGCCACTTTAGGAATTTTATGATGTCCTAACTTACTAAAAAGTTGGGTCTTCGCCATGATAACTCAATGCCCTATTATCCACAAGATAATGGCCAAGTCGAAGCGATCAACAAAGTTCTCATAACTATGCTCCGACGGATGATAGGAATTCATAAAACAAGTTGGCACACAATGTTGTTTTCGGCATTGTGGGCGTATCGGACATCCGTCAAGTCCGCTACTGGGTTTACACCTTTTCAGTTAGTCTATGGTGTGGAAGTCATTCTCCCTATAGAATGTGAGATATTGTCCTTAAAACTAGTTGTTGAACTCCTTCCCAACACTTCTGCTGAAGAATAACGTCTATTGTATCTAATGTGATTAGACGAAACTCGACGTGATGCCACCCTAGTAATAGAATACCAGAAGAAACGTTTCAAGGCCCAATACAACAAGCATGTCAAGCCTCGCGATTTCTCTGAAGGTGATCTTGTTCTCCTCTATGAACAAGATCGAGATATGCTAGGAGCTGGGAAATTTGAACCCATGTGGTGAGGTCCTTATATTTTTCGACGAGTTTTGGAAAAAGGAGCATATGAGTTGGTAGATTACGATGGTATCCCTTTGAGTGAACCCATGAATGGGTTATAATTGAAGAAGTACTATGCATGAAATCATATGTGCATAAGTACTTGTATTTGTATTGCATCATACTCTTTGTGTGTTACTTTAGTTTGATTTTTGTCATTATCTGGTCTCTACCCTTATGTGACGTTGTGTTTGATTTCCAAGTGTTGGAGTCTTCACTACCCTATATTGGCTTCACTGATGGCGTTATCCATAGTACTCGAAACCTTGCTTCCGCTGCGTGGGCAATTTATGCCCCTACAAACAAACTTGTCTCTTTATGAGGTGTATGTCTCGGCCATGCGACCAACAACATTGCAGAGTATAGCGTCGTCATTGAATTATTGGTTGATGCTATCTTGCTCGAAATTCGTCATTTGGTTGTGTGTCTCGATTCGCAGCTTATAGTACTACAGTTAAGTAATGTTTATATTATCCGAAGTCCTACTTTGTTACAGGTGTATTTGCGAATTCATCTCTTGGAGCGTTATTTTGATTACATTGAATATCAGCATATTCCTAGATGTCTAAATACATTAACAAATGCATTGGCTAATTATGTATTAGAAAAACTTTTGAATCATTTATAAATCAATCACATCAATGTTCACACAACACATGATAAACCGGTAGAAGTCATCTGTATATATAACGATCAAAAGAGCTTTTTACAAAAAGCTTGTCCGAAGACCAAAATGTCAAAAATTGAAGCTCATAGCTTCTACAAAGTGACGTCATGGATGACGTTCATGATAACACATGACTGCTCTAGCAACCCTACGGAGCAGTCGACTCATGGATGTTGATACTCCTACAGTATGACACTGATCGCGTCGTGGAACCTCTTCCAGAGTCATATCTGGAATATCTGCGGTCAATCCCTCTAGATTTTGTTCCACCACCTGATAATCCTCAGCATATTGTGGCGTTGCCGCTACCTCTCCTCGCCGCTGGATGGGAGAAGTGCCAGGAGGTCTATAAGGTCCAACATCTGTGTTATCAACAAACGATTTTGTATTAGTCTTTGGACAAACATATAAAACAAAAACATTTGAATATGATAAAAATTCACAAAAACATTTAAAAAGAAAAATGTGTGCACTTATTACCAAGGTCCCCCCACTGAGCATACTCTGGTAGTAATAAATCCGAATCTCCTCGGAAATCCAAGCCGGCATAAGCATAGTCGTCAACCATCAACAGTTGTGGTTGAATCCATTCAAAGAAAGTATCATCATACTTGATGATCGGTCCTGCTACGTGTCGGGCCATAAGATGACACCATCTCAGCATCCTTGGATCCCTAGGAGCCGGTATATTCCACTCAACCTGCAACCTCAGTAATGGGACCCTCTCGAGGAATAAGGACACCAACAAAGATCCATACCCGAATTGCTTCAAGTTGTCGCGTCTGCATTTGGTCAATTGCTTTTTTATACTGCGAAGTACAGCATCTGCCCAGTTGAATACCCAAGGTTCAGCACACTCAACAGCATACTGGAAGTAACCCTGTAATTCCATATGTGAAGCAGAACTCCTAGCCATCCGAGTTATGGTGAATAGGATAGTACGGAGGGTCAAATCTCGTACCCCCCAAATAGCTACTTTTCCTTTCTTTCTCTCAACCTCGAGAACGCAGTGTATATGACAATACTCATTTATCTACAGCCCACTGCCTCTACTACCAGTCAGGCTCACATAGTACCTGCACCAGGACAATCCAGTCAAAAAGTAAATTTCCTCAATGTCTAAGGACAATGTGTGGACCCCCACTTGAAATACCTGCTGATCAGGGTCCCACATACGTACCAGGTACTCTAATAGTCTGACTTGGGCCCTCATGCCCGGGATGCGAAAGTACTTCAAGAGCCCACAGTCTCTCAAAGAAACTATAGTAGGTGCATGATTTTCGTCCATTGCATTGTCTTCTTCGTGTTCCCTTTCGCGCCATTCAAGCACCATGTTGATGGCCAAATATCTGCATAAGAGACACAACCAGAAGATTAGCAACTATTTTCATGAATTCATTCTCTTTCATTGGCTAAATTTAAAAAAAAAAAATTGAGCTTTGTGTTTCTCACAGGTGCCCTGTGTGCACAGTGCGAGAACCTCACAGGTGGCCTTAAGCTCACCTACGAGAATGCCTCATTCTCGCAGGTCCCGTGAAGCCTGCCTGTGAGAATGGCAGCGTGCAAGTAGGGCTTGGAAAATCAAATGAAAAACAACTTTTTAACCAATGGAATTGCAAATTTAAACCATGAAAATGTTAACGACAAAGAGCCTACCTCACTGTCACTGACGGCTCGCTGAATGGACGATCGTATCTCCTGCAATCTGACACCAAACTCTGAGGGTAAAAGAGGGGTTTTTTGGAGCTCAAATAGTGGAAAGGTAAAAATGATGTGGTAAAAAGAGTATTTACTCCTTTTTATTTACTTTTACTATGTCATTTGGTTTTTTATGATTATTTATCTATTAAACCTTAATCCCTAATGTCATTTTCAGTGAAAATTTTGCAGGCGTGATGATTTTGATGGTCAAATAAAGGGATATGGACATATTTTTCTTTGTCATCGCGTGTTTTGATTGTTTTTTATGGTTTTTATATAAAAACCTTGAGCATGGTCTTTGTCCATTCTTATGCTCAAAAATATATGAGAACGCGCTTGAGCATACTTTTATCAATTTTTCGGGCTCAACAAGTTTATACGAAAAAGGAACCCCCCTCGAGTCCTCTTTAAGCTCTTTTCAGACTCTCTAAACATGAAAAGATAGCCGAGCGACCTTGCTATTTTCACGCTCGATAAAGTATTTGAAGTAAGCGTCTAGTGAGCGATAATTTATCTCTTTTTCGGTCTCGTCCAGACTATTTTACGAAAAAGGAACTGAGAGAGTTCTCTTTTAAGTGTTTTTCTAAACTCTATAATCATAAAAAACCTTCGAGTTTTCTATCTCTGGACTCGTTAACAAACATTGATAGACCCGTGATGGGACCGAACCACTCCTTCTTAGGGTTTGTTAAACATACTCCGAGGGACTCGTCAGAAGGATGAGCTTACATCAGCAAGCATATGTTATCCTCCTCAAGCTTGCGTAAAAATAAAGAGGTACTCGCCAGAAATGGTGGGGGGAAATTTGGGAAAGGGATATGTTATCATATTCATATTGATTGGTAGTAAGTGTTGCTCTTGAACATGACACCCCCTATTCATTATTTGAAGCCGGTTTGGAAATTCCATTTGTCTCTCATTTGATTTGCTACAAGGTCATTCCCTATGTCGTCTTTGAGTCAATTCTTCCAAATCATTGGTCGTGTCGTTCATATGTTCAAGAGAAGTCCATCTGAAACCTATATTGAGTCTGTCATCTGTAGTTATCCATTCTCTCCGTGTTGGCCTTCCCTGTGTCCAGTCCTACTCTGTTTCACCTTCAAAATCTGTTACTCATTTCGTGTCATTGATGGGGGATACATCAAGGCCCTCCTATGATGAGTTTTGTTCCGTCAACTTCATCTCATTATCCGGAATCAAGACTTAGAAATTATTTGGTACCTTGGAGCTTGCATGCCTCAATGGCAGGTTTCCTCGCTTTCGTCAGTGGGTTTACATCATTGACCCCTGATCGAAAGATTCTATCGGATGTTTGACTTCAACTCATTCATTCACATTCGATGGATTGTACTACGGTACCTTGGGAGTCATTGACATCAATGGTGATTTCCCTCACACTTGTTAACGGTTACATCAATGACTGGTAATCAAGTGGTTTATTCCATGTTCGACTTCGACACATGTAATCACATGGTTAGATTCGTACTTTGGGCGATGAGATTGAAGACCCTGCATATCATCTTTGTGATCCAGGTTGTGATGGAGTATGTATAATTTGTGACACATAGATCCACTGTGTATGTCTCATGGCTATGTCGTCTTGATTTGAAATTTCTCACATAGATCCACAGTGTATTCCAGTGGCTATGCTATATTTTGACGGCATGGATCCATAGTGTATGATTGGTGTCCATGACCCATGTCTATAATGTCATCAGCCTGTGATCTGAGTATGGGAATGCCTACCACAGAATTGGTATATATGATATTCTGCAGATTCTTGGTTGTTCGTAGGTTTTCGATTAGGTGTGCTCCTGGTTTCTGACACACACATGCAGCTTACAAAGTATTTCGGCTGTCACTGGTTCCAACCTCATACTTTGGGGGGCATTCTATTACCCATGATTTTGGTCGTCATGATGATGTATTGATGATGGTGTACTCAGGCTCTTCATAAGAACTTTCTCTTGAGAAAAGTTACTTTCATCTCTTCCCNTGAAGAAGGTTCGCAGGCTGCTAATACATTTGCCTGCGAGAATGACCCATTCTCACAGGATACCTTAAGCCAGGGTGTGAACATCTCGCACTGTTTTGAACTACTAGGGTGCGAACGCTTCCTAAAGCAAGGAAAAAGATGAATTCTTGATGCTTCTAGAGGGGAATCTTCTAGAAGGATGGGTTGGCATTAGAATGGTTATCCTAGTACTGGATTCCCTGATATTTTGGGATCATTCTTATCCAAGTAACTAATTAATTCTCTCCTATATATTGAGGGAATTATCATGGAAAAGGTTAAGCAATATTCTTTGGAGAATTGGTGAAATAACTGTGTGAAGGACTGAAGCTTGAACAACAGTTTGGAGACTCCAGCAAGTTTATCCAAAGGAGTTAATCTTCTTCATGCAAATATTGATAAAGTGTGTGTGTCGGAGCTAAGGGCCATCGAAAGGAAGTTTGCAACATCAAGGCTCAGGTTGTAATCTTTACTTTCCATTAATATGATACAGTAGCATGTCCCTTTCCCATAAAGTTATTTCCACTTTATTGTATAATTCCTTGATCATATACATAGATTGAATGTTGAATAGATTGTGATATCTTCACTTTGGTTGGTTTTTGTTGTCTTGGTATTGGATGCACGAGAGCACTGGAGCGAAACGGGAGCAACAAAGACCATAGGAAGCGATAATAAGGTATGTTATTTGTTCTTGCCTCCTAGTTAATTCAATGGTCAAAATCTAGGGAAAGAGTCATGTTCTATATTGCTTTGTTCTAGATCCAGGTGGATCTAGGGAGATCGGTTAGTGTCCGCACCTACGGATTTATCCAATAATAGTTATAGAAAAAATGGCATACCTTGATGAATTCTATCTTATTCTAGAGAGCGCCCTTGTAGAGAGTAGCCTGCACAAAATATTCATTGAATTGATCTGAAACTATTAAAAAACATACTAAATCCTGTACCCTAACCAAAAAATTTGGTCTCACTAAATTTGGATCTGTTATGAAGAAGTTATGACATTTTTACCTGAAACACTTGTTTTTACTTAGTTTCAGGACTAGCCACAAACCCTATTTTACACGGAGTGTAACTCCCAAAATACAACGACCCACAATCTGAATTTTTTACCATAGATACTTGGGTATGTTTTCTCAATTTCATAGCAATTTCATGGTCTGAATCATTATATAAATTGTTTTTTAGCGAAAATGGTGAGATGACCTGTAAATAACATACCTTAGAAAGCACCATCAAAAGAATTTATCCTTCCTTGCATTTCGACCTTATTTTCTTCACCTTTCCTCCAAATTTTGGATTATATATCCTTGGTTACCTCAGACACATATAGATATTCAATATGCTCAAGTGTGATTAAAATAAGAGAGCCTTGCCTCTTATTTATACTCTCCAAGTAGATTCCTTAAAAACATCTTCTAGGTCACTTGGCCCCACTTTCCTTATTTTAGGGTTAACCCACTTCTAATTTCTCCATTAAATTTATTTTGTATTCAATTTGAATTATAGTACACTCATCACTTCACTTTATTATTTACCTTTTAAAAACCCTTAAACCACTTTGACTACTTTGACCTTTTGGGGCTTCTAGATGACATGTGAGGGTCCTCCAACTTCGTAAGGCCATAACTCTCAAACCGTGAGGAGTTATGTGATGTTCCACATACCGCCAGAAATGGCATGACATGTACTATCCATATATAGTAGTATTGTCTGAAAATATATCATAACTCATACCATTATCCATCAAACAAACTTGGGTCCATTACCAAAACCTGAGGTCTCCAACTTCTCATGGCCATAACTCTCTAACCGTGATGAGTTATGTGACGTTGTACATACCACCGGAAATGGAATGACAAGAAATATACATCTAGGATAGTTTCCCTGACAAATGCAATGTCCTTTATCTCATTATTTCACATACAATCATGGTTCCTCCAACCATTCTTCTAGGATAACTCAATCTGCAAAGCGTCTTCCCATGAGGGCTTTCACCATAAGGGGACCACTTTGGAGTTCATCCATTTGTGCACCTTATCAATCATGATAAGACAATAATGAGAGCATGGGTCCTCCAACCATTCTTCTAGGATAACTCAATCTGCAAAGCGCCTTCCCATGAGGGCTTTCACCATAAGGGGACCACTTTGGAGTTCATCCATTTGTGCACCTTATCAATCATGATAAGACAATAATGATTCATCTATACATTTTTCCAACAATGCATCATATACCAATGAAACCACATAGATCCATCTTCATCATGTATCAATGACAACTCATTGATCCATCTGTTATAATATAGAAGATGGTGTGCTCGTTTTACCATTGACGATACCCTCATCACCCAACCACAGGCCGAAGCCTCCCTCCAAGCACCTTAACCTTGACTGAGAATTCCTTCGGAAGAAAACCCTAGGCTAGATAGCCAAACAAAGAGTAGCGCATCAATCCCTAAGGATAGCGCATCACAAAAGACTGATCAGATGTTCCAAACCCTAGCCAAGAGATATCCAAGCCAATACTGAAACTACCCTCCTCCAAACTTGCGCACCAGACTACAACTGCAGTGCGCACCAACTGGGAAAACTGTAGTCCTGAGATGTAACAAATGAGAACTGGCACCCTTTATTTATAGTAATCATGCCAGTTTGTTGGGGCCGACTTCTCCTTCTGGGTATGTGTCTGTTCAGTATATTATTATTAATTCAGGTCGACTTCTTCTCTTGGAGGCTAATAGCCTAATATAAATTATCTTCTTGAACCGACAAGGCTTCTAGGGTTATTAGCCAACTCATTAGGGTTTCTCTTTCTTTTCGGAGTCTTCTATTATCGTTAGGTTCACACATGGGGGTAAATACCTCCCACAACTTCCATAATATTAACACTCCCTCCTAGCTAGAGACGTATTTACAAGTAATGGTCTTGAGCACAAAACATACCATTTACCCGGTAGCATCAATATAGTCATGAGCATCACCATCACCATCAGTTGCATCATCTCTCGAAACCATACTTCATCTGAGTAGTTAGATATGATGTTGGATAAGTCACTCTCACCATGGAGTGATACAAGAGGAGTAAAAGCTCTAAACTATTTTTCGTCTAGAAAATCTTTGTTCATCATTCATCTGAATGATCATCATCTCCAATAATATGTTGATAGTCTTCAAGGCAATTAGAACAAGAATAGAGCACAACTATGTCTATTCATAGTAGTACACAACTACAATCCAGTGGTTAACTACCACATCAAGTAACACACAAGTACTTGATCAACAACTTATAGTTGCGAACGGTGAAACATATTCACCATAGTAGTCCTCATCTACTATCATATAGTCTTCATAACAAACATCTGAGAGCATCCTGCATAGAAACAATGTTATGATAAAAATTGTATCATCTGGGCCAATCTTTCACTCACGTCTGTGAGATCTGAAAGAATTTATACCACCACAGTAGTCTTCATAGAAACAATGTTATGATAAAAATTGAATCAACTTGGCCAATCTTTCACTCACCTCTGTGAGATCTGAAAGAGTGTCTGCCCTCAGTATAGAATATCAACAATAATCATCTGGGCCAAATGTTTCACTCACATATGTGAGGTCTGAAAGAATGTCTGCCCTCAATATAGAATATCAATAATGGGCTATCTGCCCCATTCTTCTCAACCAAGGAAGAAGGATTGTTTCTGATTTCTGAACCTGGACCATTTCCCACCCTGGGCCATTTTTCTGACACTAAAAAAAGTGTAACCTAGAGAGAATGATTCTACCCTCGAGAAATGTATGGACCATTCCTTACCCTGGGCCATTCCTCCGACACTAAACAAAGTGAAACCTGAAGGGAATGAGTCTGCCCTAAGGAATGACTGTCCTGGACTATTCCCCACCCTGGGCCATTCTTCTGACACTAAACAAAGTGTAACCTCGGGAGAATGAGTCTTCCCTCAAGGAATAACTGTCCTTGATTGTTGAGCCTGGACTACTCCCCACCCTGGGCCATTCCTCTGACACCAAACAAGGTGTAGCCTAGAGAGAATGAGTCTACCCTTGAGGAGTAACTGTCCGGACCATTCCCCACCCTGGGCCATTCCTCCGACACTAAACAAAGTGTATCCTGGAAAGAATGAGTCTGCCCTCGAGGAATGTATGTCCTGCATCAACCTCCAAAATGGATGATTCTTTGAAACTGTTCACAACTGTGAACTTCGAAAGAATGACTGCCTGGTGAGGCGGACCATTCTACTTGACCACTACACAGAGTGACTGCCAAGAAGAATGACTATCCTAGACCACTCCCCATAATGGGAAGTTGTTTTCTATGATACATCAGCAATCAGTCTGCCTCCCATGTTAACTACAATGGGAAGCCATTGTCCATCAGAAATCTCAATCCACTTTCCGAACAGGAAAGCATCTGTCCAATCTAGACTTTTACAAAGATAAATGCTCCCTCCTAACTGGAGAGTTATTTCAATCACAAAAATAAATGT
>ML809494.1:75013-86769 GCA_009831015.1 Picea engelmannii | reverse complement strand
AATAATGAGAGCATGGGTCCTCCAACCATTCTTCTAGGATAACTCAATCCGCAAAGCATCTTCCCGTGAGGGATTTCACCATAAGGGGACCACTTTGGAGTTCATCCATTCGTGCACCTTATCAATCATGATAAGACAATAATGATTCATCTATACATTTTTCCAACAATGCATCATATACCAATGAAACCACATAGATCCATATTCATCATGTATCAATGACAACTCATTGATCCATCTTCATCATATCAATGACAACTCATTGATCCATCTTCACCTATGCATTCTCATCAAGGACAATACATATTATATTACATCAATCATCAATCAATCAATCCTTTGACATCAATCAATCAAACCATTGGCATCAATGACAACATGATCCAACAGATATGGAAAATTATCTGGCATCGGGAAGATTACTGACACATATATCATCAAGGGAAAGAAAAATGATCGTCCACCATAGCGCATGATTCTCTTGGATCAACAGATATCTCTTCCACATAGGATCTGATCTCCAGATTCACAGATGCGTATGAGATGACAAAATATATGACATACTAAAGGCAGGACATGATGAACCCTGTGGTGGTCATTTTGTAGATCGCGGGACTAGACACAAAATTTTATAGATGGGTTACTATTGGCCCTCAATATTTAGGGATGCGAAGAAATACGTCCAGACCTGCGACAGCTATCAACGGATGGGAAAACCAGGTCAGGCGGATGAAATTCCCTTGAAAGAACAAATATTCACAGAACCATTTGAAAGATGGGCACTAGACTTTGTCGGCCCCTTCAATCCAAAGTCAAATCAGAAGGCTTATATTCTAGTAGCTATGGACTACATGACTAAATGGGTAGAGGCATAAGCCCTACCAAATGCAACAGAAGAGGTAGTCATCAAATTTTTGTTCAAACTATTTGTATGCTATGGACTACCCAAGGAAGTAATCACTGATGGAGGGTCACAATTTACAGCTCATATAATCACCACCACCCTCGAAAATTATCATATTAAGCACAAAGTTACTTCTCCGTATCACCCACAGGAAAATGGGCAAGTAGAAAGCACAAATAAGGTCCTAGAGGCAATATTGACAAAGAATGTCTCAACAAATCGATAGAATTGGGCTATTGAGCTTCCAAATGCCTTATGGGATTATCAAACAACATGGCGTAACACCACTGGCTACTCTCCCTATCACCTAGTTTATGGAAAAGAACCCATCTTCCCAATCGAGTTTGAGATTAAAACCCTAAGGATGGCCCAGGAAATTGGACTAGAGCTAACAGCAGCACATAAACATCGCCTTCAACAACTCAATGAATTGGATGAAGCATTCCTATCTACTTTGGAGCGCACAGTTGTTATTCAGCAACAGAGAGCAGCATGGCATGACAAGCCTATCAAGAAGAAATCATTCAAGAAGGGTGATTGGGCGCTTCTCTACGATTCCAGATTTCATGATTTTTCAGGAAAGTTACAGACACGGTGGTTGGGACCATATGAAATTGAGGAAGTCCATGATAATTGCATGGTCAATTTAAGCACCATCGATGGCTCTGGATCTCCATTTCTGGTTAATTGGCACCAACTACGACTTTACCATCATCCGCCTTCAAAAGAATCCTTCTACCAAGAAGTAAGTAAAGATCCTACCGTTCAAATTTTGGCTGGCTGGGAAGGTAACCCAGCCACCCCAACTCCATAAATGATGAATTTTTTTGACACTGTACATATTGTATATAGCTTTCTCCTAGAACTTATTGTGTTATTAGTTTCCTTTTTGTTTATTATTATGAAAGCCACTTGAGAAAATCTTAATGAACACAACCAACACTCATTTTTGTTCCTCACTCTTGCTTTATCTTGTCACAAATACCTTGTCTTTCATGGAAAATCCACCATTTTTTTCTTTTATAGTAGTAAACGGGCAAATATTGAATGCTTGTTGTTCCTTTTGTGTGCCTTTTGTTCCTTTTGAACACTTGTTGTTCCTTTTGCGCACCTGTTGTTCCTTTTGAACACTTGTTGTTCCTTTTGTGCACCTGCTATTCCTTTTGAACACTTGTTGTTCCTTTTGTGCACCTGTTGTTCCTTTTGTGTGTCTGTTGTTCCTTTTGAACACTTGTTGTTCCTTTTGTGTGCCTACTGTTCCTCTTGAACACTTGTTGTTCATTTTTGCACGCATGTTGTTCATTTCGTCGTTCCTTCCCTACATTGCTGATAAAATGCCAAGCCATTCCTTTGGGGTACAACTTTCACCAAATAATTTTCACTAAAATTATTTCTACTTATCATCACAACGATCTGTCATTATTTGTGGACTATCTCCCATACCTTATCAAATTTTTTTTTGGATTACTTTCTTCGAAATATCTTAAACCTTGTTCATAACCTGTAACCACCATAATTCGTTTCTTTTTCCCTTATACATACAAATACACTTGAATGATATCTTGCCTTTATATTATAATAAGGATTATTAGGCACACTTTTACTTGGAATCCTTACACTTATTTACGCCATCCCTTACTCTTAAGGAGTAGATGAGCCTCCCTTAATACACCTCTAAAAAAAAAAAAAAACAATAAATTTTTTTCCCACAAAGAATAGGGGGTATCATCACGAGCCAACCTACCACGACCATAGGATACTAACCTAAGTGACATTCCCATTATGGCTACCACACTAGGGCAATGGCCTTTGACATTTTCTCATCAAAGGACAAGGGGTCTCATCACGAGTCGGCTTGTTCACTTAAGTTACAATCTAGTGAGTGGCATTATCACCATCTGGCTACCAAACCAAGATAGTGGTCTTTTTGGAAAAGACAATTCAAATATTTATCAAGGATACAAGCTCATCTCAGGGTTAAAAGGAAACCCTATCGAGGCTATGGACGCCTACTGGCAGCAATGGATGTGCTTGTGGTATGGAATTTTACCTTAAACGCCAAGTTTCTGGGTGTCTCTAGATTTCCTTCACTCAATAACGAGGTTATCATTTCAGCTGTATTCAATAAAATGGAAAAGTAACAACATTATGATATGTGGGATATTATTTTAAATGAACAGATTTAATTTATTTAGCTTATGTATCCTTAAAGCATTTTTTTTTTAGTATAGGCATATTAAATTCAATTTTTTTCCATGAAAGAGGACTAACGTTTAATGATTACTGTTAAAATATGTTGTTTGAAAATTAATGATTGACCCTCATTGGCGGCGGCAGTGCAATCATTATCTCTCACTGGAAATACCTACACTCATTACATTCCATTACGCTGACGGTCGAGGTCAACCTCTACATTAATGAGGGGAGTGGACGCTCGGCACACTTCTCAATAAAATAGTAATGATTGTAATAAATACCCACATTTGTAAACACTTGTTGTTCTCTGATATTTTCTATTTTCGGTAATTTTTTCCTCCAAGCTAGTCTAACCAAGTCTACTACCAGGAATGATAGTTGTTCACATTTTCTCACAAAAATGGGTGGTAGAAGTGTGCACAGGGAGCCAACTTTACTATAGGTTACAGAGCAGGCAAGAGAAATCCTACACCGTCTGGGGTGGATGGAGTATTTCAACCATTTTCAAGGATATGACACGAATGTCACACTTTAACTCTTTCAGAATCTACAAGGAGAAATCTCTATGGTGCGAGGCATATGAATCTCAATCACCTCAGAAATATTAGCAGAGGTCACAGGCCTCCCTAACACGGGAATTCAATAGACAGGAAGATACACAGTGCTGAAGGAAGCTGTGGAATCTTTCACAGACCCTGGGGAAGAATTGGATAAGAAGGGAAATGGACTTAATACCAGTACCCTTAGGGAACCATGGAAGGAATTGGCAAGGGTAATTCAGTGTACATCACCTGTGATGGACGATACGACATAATTCGACCTCACCACCTCAAATTCCTGACATCCTTAAAACAACGGTTAGTACTTAATCTACCTTTCTTTCTGAATGACGTATTACATGAGGTTTCCTTAAGAACACAAAAGTCCAAGGATCCTGTTACTGTTATCAGCCACCATAGATTAGTTAAACTGATAAAAAATAAATCACTGAGTCAAACTCAATTGACCTGGGACAATCTGATTGAGGCCAATAGAACTCCACAACTGGAGCAGCCTGAATTATGCCATGAAGATCCACCATAGGAGATTGAAGATAGACAAGTAGAGGAGACTACTTCCCAAAGAAAAATTCCATCTCCTCAAACCGAAGCTGAGGCAGACCCTGCCCAAATCACATAGGCCCAGACCTCACAAACATAGGCATTAACAAAAAAGAGGAAGAGAGAAATGGTTGCCCCTAAATCCATCATTAAGACAAGGAGGAGAAGCAGATGAATTCAGGAAACAACTGAAGCAATTCAGGATACAACAAAACAGCCTGAAGAACTTCCAAATTTTATAGAACAGTCTCTACAGAAACTTTTTCAAGAAATTGGGCAAGCAGAACATACCTCATAAAGGAATGATCAAGAAGACACCCAACCAGCATTAGAGCATATGACAAAACAATTTTTGAAGAGCTATGAGGTAGCAATATCTCAGGTTTTGGGGAGCTTAGTAACCTCAATTGACAAAGGCACAAATAATCTAGAAAAATTCCCAGAACAAGCCTCCTCTTCAAAACCAGCTGAAGATTTTCCTGATATTGAAATGTCTTTCTCAGAGGACACAACACAGGAAGAACCTCATTTTGAAATGAGAATCCCTCTTGGACAGACAGGACATTTGGAAGGAACAGAGGAACAACCATCTGCTGGCCAAAATGAAGAAGACCTTGAGACCTCTCATAAACAGAAATCAACCAAGAGCCATAAGAAAATTAGAATGTTAAAAAAAGAAAACAAACTATTGAAGAAAAAGGCTAAGAAGGATGAAGTATTGAAGTAGAAGGTGGGAAAACTCGGGGAAATTATTAAAGAATTGAGGAAGCAGCTAGAACAAGAAGATAAGGCCCATAGAAGAAAGAAAAACAAAAGGGCCAGAGTGCAAGGAAGAAACCCTCTTCCTAAAGAAGCAGTCACTACAAATTTTGTAGGGATACAGACAGACCCTGAAGAAATAGTAGTAGAAGAGGTAGTAGCTCAAAATGAGGAAGTAATTCCCTTAGAAACATAGGAAATGATGACAGATATCGAAACAATTGATGATGAGGTGCAGACATATACCCCAGTCTAGAGGAAACAACTCAACTCCTTGAGCAGAATGCTACCATCAGGAGATTGGAGGAAGAATTGATGCAGTCTCAACAAACCTTGATTCAAAACATAAATGAATAATGACTATGGCAGAGCATCAGTCACTCCAGTCCTAGAAACAACGTGCTATTGTGGATAGACTGGAAGTAGAGCTTACACAGGACCAACAAGCATTAACTCAATCCAGGGAGGAGATGGGCGCTATGGAAGAATAGCAAGCATCCCAATCTCAAGCACAGGGTGCCACCATTGATAAGATAAAGGTAGAGTTGGGACAAGCCCAACGATCATTGGCTCAACACCAAGATAAGATGGTCACTAGGGCTTAACATCAAAATATTGTTAAACAACTGAGGGACATGACAACAATAGAGAGTGAGACCTATGTTGAGCTCACCAGAGCCCAAGGGAAGGTAAAGAAGGTACAAACCCAATTAGAAAAAGCTTTGGAGAAAATCAAAGAAATGTGAGATGTCTACTCTGATGCTATCAATTGCAGATCCCCTGCCACCAATTACACTTTATTCTTGTTGGAACAATATTTGTTATTGAGAGTGAAGGCCATCAGAGCAAGTAAACCCATTTCATTTTCCACTATACCTGAGTTTATTTCATGTTTCAGAGAGCAGGACGAAAAGGTACAATACCTTTTGTGTGAGTTATACTTTCATAATTTCATTCTAGAAGAAGAAAGGAAAGATAACCCTAGCCCATTCATAGGTGACATACAGTTTCAGGCATTTCTGTCATTTACTCAGAACCAAGTCAGATGGGGTAAATCTCACAAAAACTTCCTAAAGAGGGAAACTGGGCTAGATCTCTGGGTCAGAGGAGATCCTCCAAAGTCCTTTCCATCCATTATGTGACATAAAACCTTTATGAAAAGAGGGGAGGTCGTAGACTCCTTAGCCCCTATCCATCTACAGGTTATACGTTCAGGTATCACACGTTTTAGAGAGCTTAAGGAAGAAGCTCTTGCTACTTCTAAAATGAGATGGGATGCATCCTCCAGTGAAGTAAAGAGTAGGGAACCCTCTGGGTACATGAATTTCTTTGTAGCTACCTTCAAAATATAAAGGTATTCTAGGTTTCTCCAAGAGGAAGGACCTACTTGGATTGGGTGCAGATATAATCCCCCTATCATCTGATTTCCTCCAGAAAGTTACGAAAAAGATTATCAAATTAACAAGAAAATGGAAGATGTTGATTTTGGAGAACTCAAAAGAAGCAATGGATTCAGGAGGCCTGGCGAACCAACCTTTCCACCTTATAGAATTACTGCTTTACATGTAATATCTCTGCTTGCATGAGGACATGTAAGAAGTTAAGCTAGGGGGTATGTTAGGTTATGAAAAAGGTATAAATATCTTCCTTTTTCCCACATTTCATGATATCATCTTGATTGAATTTTTGGTTAATTAGGAGCAAATGGGATAGAAAATGAATAATATACCCTTTAGCATTATTGTTGAAATTAGATTACATAGATCCTAAAATATGATTGGAATTGTTTGATTTTGTTACAAGATTGGTTAAATATTTTCAAACCCGAGATAGAAAAGAAAATCTTGAAGATGCGCAAGCTATTGGAGGTTGAGGACTTTTTGGTGCAAGGCAGTTTTGAAGATGATTGAGTTTCTTATATTGTAAATTTATGATAGTAAAGCAATCCTGAGGATCTCTCGATCCTCAGGATAGCTTAATTTACCCAGATTATTGTAATATATAAGGGGTAATAGATCTTGGAAGGGATATAGAAGAATTGCACCCAAGAACTCAGAACTTAGAATTGCTCTGCGTTAGCATTTTTTGTAAATGTTGTACCAGCTATGAAATCAATAAAAGCTTTGAATGGTTTTACCATTTCTACATACTAAGTTTCAAGTAGTAGTGCTTCTAAGGACCAAGGGCCCAGTCTGAAGGAGCTATTGTTCGACCTGTAATTATATCAGTTCAATTTTTGTTTTGTGATTCGATTCTCTTTTACAGTAGTTAAATGAATGCATAAGTGTGTTGATGATTTTATATCATTTGTGTGCAAGAGATAGGCATTTCCTTAAGCATTAAATTATTGTTGTTCCAGTTTCTATTACTGATGTTTGATGCATGACATCTCCTCATAATTTCATATGCATTGTTCCTTTTACTCAGATTCACAATTGTTGTTCCTTTCAATTAGTTTACATTTGATGTTCCTTCCCGTTAAGATATAGTTGTTGTTCCTTTCAATATAAGTACAAATGTTATCTCTTTTGATTAGATTACATTCGTTGTTTCTTTCCATAGATAGAGTAATTCGCCTTTTCCTTTCCAGTAATTTGATTCATAGTAATATTCAATTCTGCATGTCTTTATTTAGATTCAATTACTACTTTTAGTTAAAATGAATTCAATAGATTAATTAGTTCCTTTCCATTTCACAGCATTAGATTTCAATTCCTAGAATCTTTAATGAATGTTTGAGGAACTTGATTGTTGATAAACTTATATTTTCTTTAACTACACGATTTTAGCCTCTACGAGCTATCTACATAGACTTTGTTGATATTCTTGAGATAAAAGACGAATCCTCGGGTTGATAAATTAATGTTAAACTAAGGTTGTTTTTAGACATATTTAGACCCCAACAGTTGGGCACTTACTTCTCGCATAGTGGATTAGTAAGAAGGAAGACTCCAACCTCCTATCGTAAGTGGTGTTTGAAGGATATGACTCCCACCAAACGGAGAGGGATAAGAAGGAGGCATCGTGCCCCCATACCCAAAACTTGTATTCACATAAGGAGGTGAGACAGAGGATGGAAAGTGCGATGACATATCAGAAATACCATGAGAAAAATGATTAGATACCCAAGGCATTGACTAAGTACCATAATTTTGCGTACCATTATAAAAAGAGGATGAATGTGCCCCCATGAACATCATGGGAGGGTAGTAGTAAACGAGGGAGAAAAAGGAACTCCACTATCCATGATAACAAAGACTCAGCATGAAATTCTATGGTCAACTAATAATCAAAGAGCACACCAAAAAGTCAAACGACCAATATGCATGCAAACGGGCTAAAGTGGCTGAGTGGCCTCCCTCGCTAAAGAAGGTATGTCTCATCCAAGAGGGACCTGAGACTCCCTGCTAAAGTTTGGAGGTAACAGAATCAATTATAGGGGCCCTCATGGGCTTAACAACCAATCAGTCAGATCCCCCCAGAGAGGTAATCCTCCATAAGGGATGTGTGATGTTCGACCCCTATCTGACACATGAAACAAGTAGAATAACCCCTGTAAGTAACCTATGAGATACCTAAGTCAAGAAACTAATAAACCACTATATAACTGATGCACAGGAGAGCAATCGTAAGTCTAGATCACCGTATGGGCAAGGTAGCAAAGTTTGAAACCTTGAAAGAATCGCCTCTCACAGAGGTATGGGTACTAAAAAGATCCCCAAATACGAATAAATCCACAGAAATATATCTGACGCTAGGTGAGTATCCAGGGGTTATCCCTTCAACTAACTTTTCATGACCTCATGGTTAACTCCAGTGTGAGAGAAGCCTTCTGATATTACCAATTATATAATTGAATTATCAACTCCCTATCTCAGACACATATGTTGATTTAATTGCCTTGGAGAAGTTTACTCACAAAATCCTATTCCAAGGCACTAAATCCTAAACTAGTTTGTGCACCCTAAAAATAAAATCGTGACTAATCAATTTTAGTTTAAAGTGTAAATTTTATTGGACATGATTACTCAGAAAGGTATGGAAGCGAAACTCATGATGTTATGACTCTACAAGAAAATGAATATGAATATAATGCAAAGTCTATCCTTAACTTTTTCAATGAATGATATGCTAATAAAAGCAGTGCAATTTTCAATTTCAACTCTGCAATTCAGAAGTAAAATGCAACCTTTCGCTAAGTGAACTAAGATAATGATAAAGGCTCAAAGACAAAAATGTCAACCAATGAAAAATGCCTATTTTTTTTTGTATTTTCAATATATTAAAGAGAAAATGCATGGATTGTAAAGCAACCTGATATATAAATTCTACTGTGTATAAATGAAATAAATCAAGCAGAATACCAAGAAGCCAAGAAAACAACCTAGGGTTCAAGGACAACAAGGATGAAAAACAAAGAGAAAGACTACGCCCAAAAAATTCAACTCCCAGCAGGTTTCCTGTCAACCTAGAGAAACTCAATAGGCACTATAGAGGCCTAAGAAGGCTCAACAATCCTCAAAACTCACCCAAAAATCACTAAACCAAGGAAACAAGCAAAGTGAAGTGGTATACATGACTTTTCAGGAGAACATGGTGTATATACACATCTTGTAGTGAGACATCAAGCATGTATACATGACTGTCTGGGAAAAAGGAACGTATATGATTTAAAACAAGGCCAGACAAAGGCAAGAAGGCTGAAAACTCAGACCCAGAGTGAACATAATTTTTCAAGTAGTGATACGACAAGAAGCACAAAGGAAAAAAGAGAAATGCAGGAAGAAAAAGTACTTCAACCCTTATAAGGGAGATCTCTCCCCAGTGGAGTCGCCATTTCTGTTACGAAGGAAAAACTCTCTATGGCCAAGGGTAAACCACAACAGACGGGTATGACTGTAGAAATCAACTCAATTCCAACATATTCTATATGAACTAATGTGAAAGATAATAAAGAGGCCTACCTCGATCCAACGTTTCATGATGTTCCACCGTTAAGCACTTTGACCCAAAGCTTTATACCTGCAAGAAGTTCTCAACAAACAAACCGAGCAAGTATACAGTGATAATATAAAAGGGGTTAGCACATCAGATAGAATAATCCATTAATAAACATTACAGACATGCCCATGGATAATAATAATATATTTTCAAGATACCAATAAGACAGGAAAAGAGTATTTCTATTAATAATTGATCAGTAGAAGTGACAACATTACAGACTTTCGTGTCGACACGGTTCGAAACCAAGAAACCAATTTCCTTCCAACTGGGCCTCCACCACTTCAATCCTCCACCAAAGGAAATCTCATAAGAGAGATTCACTGATGTTCTCTCAACAATAGGGAAAGAGCTTGGGGGCTGAACACTGTGTTCAGACTTGAGGGACAAAGGGATGCAGACTCAATATGAAGTAATTTATCCAAAGTAACTTTGCTCTCAAAGTTGAATGCTTTCTCCTCTTTTCCATAGCTCGAAATTATGATTTTATAGCCTTTAGAATGCAACTGAAGTGCTGAGTTAGAACGTTTCTAGTATGTGGAAGGCCAAGGATTAGAGATCTTCTGTCGTGACATGGAAACACGACCTCATTTTTGTATTTTTTAGCACAAATCCCAATGTACGCAAGTTGTAGTGGAGAAGAAAGCATATACGCATCTTGCATAACTGATAGGGAGTGTATATGTGGAAAAATGTATATTTTTGGCTCTGGATTCATCAAAAAAGGGATGACAAGTTTGCATAGGGAAATGGAAAAAGGCTCTCTGTGCAAGATAGCTATGGTGAGGCAAATCTTGTTATAACAGGTAGGCATAATCAAGGTGAGAGATCCGATCTTCATTGTGTTTGTAGTGGCAAGAATGGACATGAATAAAATACATGTAGGATCCCATGAGAGAAGATCAAAGAAAATCATGAACAAAAGGAATAAAAAGGTAAAGCTCTTGAATCTGCTCATTTGTTGTTGCTCATTGCAATATTGGCATAAATGAAGTTTTGTTCAAAAATTCATTTGTTTCTTGGAGAGATGCCCGGTTGCTTGACACCAATGCTACTTGCCACATGAATTTTCGAAGATATTTATTTGAAGAATTGAATGACAATGTAGAGGGTATGATATACTTTGTTTATATATCCAATCTCAAACCTACGAGGATTGTCACCATTAGGCTCAAATTGTCTGGATTCTTGATTTTTTTCATGATGTTCTCTATCTTATTGAGTTGTAGAGGAACTTGTTATATGTTGTGCACATTTGATAGCAAGGCCATACTATTCACATGTTTGATGGAAAATTTGAAATAAGGAGGTATTTCAACAACATGGTCATCATGAAAGGATGGGAGGATGATATATTGTTGAAGTTGGAAGGGACATATGCACAAACACATAATTCTTCATACCTCTTTCACAATGATGAAGGTACATTGTCATATAATCTCTTGTGGCATGCTATATTTGGGAAATTCAATTATGATAGTATTCATATGTTGAAGAAAAATGGTGTTTTTGGTTTTCTTACTATTATAACCCTATAATTCATAGTATCGTCTGGTGACTGGAAATTTTTCACTCTAGGTGTATTTTGGCTTGCAAATAATATTTCATTTCTGCAAATTAGTTTCAAGGAAAGGAAAGGAAAAGGAAAATTCATGATTTTGACGCTGAGTGGTTTCTCCTAACCCCATGGTGACAAAAGCAAGGGAAGCAGCACACCAAACCCTCAAAAAGGTCATTAAGCCTAAGTTTTGCCTCATCTACTGCATTCACGCCTGGAGAATAAAGAACGCGCTTAG
>ML809494.1:41479-72265 GCA_009831015.1 Picea engelmannii | reverse complement strand
TTTTTTTCTTAGTTTAGTCTTTTTTTTATATCATATGCTCGATGTTTCTAACTCTTGCATTCACTATTGTCTTGCCTAGCTAACCCAACTGGGCTTCTCAGCATCTCTATTTTGCTCATTTAGGTGACAAAAGAGGTGCAATAGATTGGCAACTCAACTGGGGAAATCTATCAATTTCCTCCACCATTTGGGTTATTTTAGCTCTTCCTTTTGTTTATTTAACTTGCAGGAACCATAACCGGCCCAAGATGGCCTGCAGAAAGCCAAATTCAAAGCTGAGTTGAGACAATTTCATCCATAATTTTCCTCACAATCGTGTAACAGAAGTGCGTGTGTTTTTTAACCCACGGGCGCGTCTTCACTGCATGTGCGCTCAACCCACTATTTTGCTCAGCGCATTTTGTGCACCTATGCCAAAGGGCCATTTTTTATTCGCACATTGGTGCCACATGAGCCTTTGTCTACTCTGTGACCCATGCATCTGCTCATAAATTCACACATTGTAAGGGTTTTTGTGATTTTTTGAGGGCCCATAGCCTTCTTAAGTTTGATTCTATGAAAATTGTAATATGCACCACACTTAGATACCCTCTCCATATGAAGGTATTAGTCAAAACATAGGCACTTAGGGGGTTAAAATCATTATTTTTACTCTTTTTGCTTTAATTTTTCCACATGGATGGCTTGCTTTGATTAAAAGTTAAAGTTGGAATCATTCTATATCACATATAAAACTTGCATTGGGACCATAAATTGGATATCAATCGTTGAGTATGCTCTTCTCTCGCACCCCAAAGCGATATTGAGAATCGGAGAGAGATTGAGGGAAAATTTCATCTCCCTTAAAAAAGACAAAATCTTTAGGAGAGGACAACAGCCCCCTCGAGACTCCTCTTAGTTCATTTTTTGAGACAGATCTTTAGATTGTAAGGGCCCATACATGCCCACATGCTACAAAGATAGGATAGTGATTGAAGTTTACTTTCTTATATTAAATCACTAGGGAATTTTAAAGGTTTTGTAACAGGCCCATACATGCCCACATGTCCACAATCTAGGATAGTTTTTTAAGGTTTATTAGATTAAATCACACTAGGGAGTTAAAATATTAGTAAGGACCCACATGTCCACATGCTAGTTTCTTAGGGACTTTAAAATTCCGCAAGGTTGTACCAATGACATTTAGTTAATTAGGTAATCAAGACTTGTAAGGACCACACGAAGTCCACATGCAGTAAGGTGACACTTAATTTATTAAAAATTTGGTACACTTTCACTTGTTCACACACAAAGTTGACCAATCACTCACATAGTTTTGTCTATAAATTGTGGAGGTTGAAGTAAGTATCCTCCAACGGGATTCCGAAACACCCCACCGTTTTTTTCTTGACAAATCTATCCACTCCCTCTTAAGTTCAACGAGATTGTTTCACACCCCCAATCTCTCAAACAACCACATCTAATTTTTTTCTAAAAACCCACTAAGTTTTCCTCCATAGGAGGTGCCAAAAGAATTTTTTTAGTCTAGGTAGGATCTCGGGGATAGGCATCCAAATAACTCCCCGTTATCTGGTTCTCACATCTTCAAACAATATAAGTTGTCAAATAGGGAGCTTTCAAATCCTCCAAAGTCAAGTGTTCCTAACACCATAAGGCAGGGAGATACCCCTGAAGGGTTGAAGGTCGAGGTCCGGTTGTTCTGTGTGTCCCTTTTTGAGGCACCCACCTCTTGGACGGAATCCATCCCATGCCCCATTTCTTAGGCCGAAAATCTAAATGTTGCACTTTGACTAAGGTACCTAGTGGCCAAATTTTAGGACATCTACCCAGGTGGAAATTGTGAGTTGCAATTGCACCTTGATCGGATTTTGTGTGGCTATTGAGAAATATCACCATCTCTTTTAGGATATGCACCCTCTACCCCTCATTATAACTGATTACTTCATCTTTCACTAGTTCCTCTTCCGGTGGTTTCAGACCCCACTATTGAGTGCTATTGGAAGGCCCAATGCTATTTGAGAGGAAGGATGTTACGTCTTTTAGGACACGAGCATTTTTTTTCTTTGTTCTCCCACATGGACGAAAACCACCTACCCAAATATATTCTTCTATATCAATTGATTTATGTATGATGCTCTTGTGATTACATGCGATTGTAAATTATATTGTGAAGGTCCAAAAATTATAAAGGCTCTTGTTTATTTATTTTCTCTCATCACCATTTGCACACATCCACTTTGCTAGTCGGACATCATAGGGGACCCACAAAATCCCCGTCGTTCTAGACGCTTGCTAAATCTCCCTCCCATTCTAGGGGGATTTCCTAGTCTTTCCAACTCATCGGCTGCACCTTCTCACACCCCTGTGAGTGCCACTATCTTGGGATCAGCTTCGCTTGGTTCCACTCTACTTGGGTCCACTTCCCAAGATCAACCATCCACACACTCCCCTTTTCACGGAAGTGGTGGACAAACTTCTTCTCAAGGAGGAAGTACAAACCCACCTAACCCCCCTCAAGGGTCAGGTACACAAAACACTCACATCATGGCTGGAACTAATCCTCTACCACTATCCTAGATGCCATACTTGGCCTCCCTCAACATACTAGATCAGACTAAGCTTACCAATGATCCTATATTACACAACCCCACATGGTCTGCAATGCCTACCAAACTGCCTTCAGACATCCTCAAGTTTGAAGGAAAAGCGGGAGACGATCCTGCCAACCATATCATGAACTTTCACTTATGGTGCTCTTCAAATAGCATCATGAACAACTTCGTCCAATTGAGGTTATTTCAATGCACACTCACTGGCCCATCAGCCAAGTGGTATGTAGAAGAAAAATATGGTTCCCATGTAACCTTTGAATCCTTGGCCAAAGAATTTTTGACCTTCTTTCAACTAACCATTCGTCATGGCAATGGTCTTGACCTACTCTCAGAGTTTAAACAAACTTCCTCCATGCAAATCGCCGACTTGTTGGCAGCCAATTCACATTTTTCCTTTGTCTTATAAGTTGCTTACACCAATGTTTTGCAAACATCAATTTTTCATCGCAATTTTCAAGTAAACGACATTTTTTATTTTTTGCGACATTTGCACATTTTCCTTCGTTTTGTTTTCACGACTATAAGAGTGAAAACTCAATCTTTTGTAGTCGCATTAAAATGATTATTTGAATTGTCGTTATCCTTCTTGTTGATGTGCCCATTGCACTTACTTTTCACTTATCGTTATGCAGCTAGCAAAACTTTTGATCTGTACTCTTTGGACATTCTTAGATTGATTGTGTGACTTGGTCTCACTAAATTGCGATACATTGACTTTTGGATTTATATGTTATTTGAACTACTTGACCTTTGGTTTCATAAAAATACATAGGGGTTATGATTGAATCTTTTATATATTTTTATTAATATTATCCCTATGTTTGTGTTTTCATAATTATTGGCATGTTGATTATATGAACACCCATTGGCACATTGGTTAAACTATTGATATGAGCTGTTACAATACATTGGCGCATGGTTAAACATTTGGTATTGATTTCAAATTGAAAGTTGATGGTTTAAAACTATGGCACAACGTTGGTTGTGTGCGTTGGTTTACACACTTACCATTGATTTCATTGGTTGGGCAAATGACATGATTATTGAACTATTCTATAATGGGTAGAATAGCTATAAGTTGGTGGTGGTACTATTTGCAATAACTATTATGCATGGTAGAGATAAGCTCCACCACCTTCGCACGCTAACATTTATGCCTAGCCCTTATCCTCGTTCACCTCTGTTAGCCCGAATAACCCTTCGTGCACTTTGCTCCTGTGGGTGCTATGATCCAAACCTTGGACTTACTGTGTGCTCGGCTCCATGGCACCAGTTGTGCGAATTGAGCCAAATGACAACCAAGCCTTGTTAATGTTTGACAATTCCCGCAAGGACTTGGAGGAAAACAGGTGGCTCACCTTTGTACAGCGATTCGAGGGTTTTAATCTTTGTGTTGCACAATAGTTCGCCATGACTTTCAATGGCTGTAGAGCCAAGGTGGGCGACATACAGTTGGAAATTGATGAGAAGTTTATTAGTTTTGCTATAGGGTTACCCTCCCTGGGACAGCGTTGGTTCAAAAATTACAAGGTTGAGGAGGTGCCATGGATGTTGTTGTTCATCTCCCGAAAGGTCACCTCTTGTGACAGAGGTATGCCCATATCTGCACTTAAACCATGATGGCACGATACTTTGATGGTAGTCAAACAATTCGTGACCTGTGAGGGTCGATATGGACTTGTGTTTCTCTATCACCTGCGTTTTCTAATGAATTTTATGGGATACTCGTTGAATATGCCTTTCTACTTTCAGCGCAGCCTATATAAAATGTCGAAAAGGTTTAAAAAGGAGAAGGCTAACAGTAGCCTGTTCCACCATGGACTCATTAAACTTATCATTGTTTATCATTTGAGTTTACACGGTAATAGTTGGAGAGCTTTCGTTTCTCGAAATGGTTTTGATGATACAGACCCTGTCCAGGTTGACAAGCCTGTGATTACTGAAACCAATGTTCAGCCACCCATGCCCTTCCATATCCTATTTCCCTCTCTTAAGCCTTCGGTCGACCCTGCTATTGACTTACCAGACGTTGGAACTAAGAAGGCCGAGGCTATAAAGAAACTATGAGCAAAAAGGCTAAGGCAAACCCTACAGCTAATGCCAAGGGTAAAAAGAATGCTCGACTTATTTCGAGAATGGCAAGGAACAAACCTAAACCCTTTGTTGAGTCAAAGCCTATCGTCCTTAGTGAGGATTCAGATTCTGACATAGAACGTTTTCTATCCAGCGAGTACCCTTACTCAGAGGGTTTATGCCCCAAACCACCTTATGATTTTGTGACGAATCTTTCCCCCTGCCTAAGGAACGATCCCAATTACCCAGGGATTAAATTTTCTAATGAAACCCTTAGCCATATGTCCAAACCCTCGCCTGCTTTTTCAAAACCCACGCAGTCGTCCTGTGACCAATGTGATTTATGGTTGGAATGATACTACATTGATGTTCCCCTACTCCAATCTAAAACCCAATCATTGGAAAGTCAAGTTGCAGTGTTGACCAGCCAAAGAGACCAACTCCAAGCAACTGATAAGAAGCAGAAGACAACAGGCTCCATCTTTTTCAAAAATGTTGAATCGGCCACAGCCGTTATCAACTCCAAATTGTTGTGATCAAGCCATCTACTCGTCATACAGGTATGATTTTCAAAATTGTTCTAGTTGTGTGAATGATCAGGGTTAATATAATGATTCGAATTTGGTTTTCGAATAGCTATGTTTACATTTTGAAATGACTCTGTCATAATGTGTTCATCATGTATATTTTTTGCCTTGCTAAAATTAAATGGGATTTCATTTTGAATATGCGATTTGATCATTCCCAGTTTAGCCATAGATAGATTTTTATTGGATTTGAATGGTTTTCGTTTGGATTTAATTTGATCGCTTGTCTGATTGAGTCAATGAAACTAATAGTTTGCTTTCAATTGAATTCGTTTTGTATCTACTCTGAATAGGAAGTTTCTCATGGTCAATTTAGAATACGATCAAGTTTGGATTTGATTTGTTCAATTGAGTTAAAATTGATGATTTTCTGTCAAGTGAATTTGTTTGTATCCAATTTAAACATAAAATTCTTCATGCTAGATTTAGCATACGATCATGATTTGATTTCGTTATGGTTAGTATGCGGTGATCGTCGAATGATTTCATGAGTTTGGTTGTTACATATGCTGTGTTATATTCGAAGCTGAAATACAACTCTGATCGTTTCCAATTTGGGAAGAACGACTCTGTTTTTTCGGAAATGATGCTTTCATTAAAATCTGTGCAAATAATATTCACGCCTAAATCATGGAACATTGTTGATATACGATGACTATGTTAAATGCTCGCTGTTTGATCCACTTGATTGGATTGTTGTTTATTTTCAATTAGTTTGATCATTTTCATGAGTTGGATTCGCATCGTAAAAGCTGCTCTGTTTAATTTTAATTGGCAAAACGAATTGATTGACTTTGTTATCACTATCGAATCCAATTATAATTTATTTAAAAGAAATGATTTTGATCATGGTAAATCGATCTTGTCAGCTCATTTGGCTAATAACAAATGATCGGATATCTATTACAAACTCTGTTGATTGATCCTGTTGCGATTTCGTTTGTGGACAGTTATGAGTCAGTGATGGTTTAACTCGCTCACGGCCTAGATCGTATGACAATACATTTATAATTATTTGAAAAGTGATCTTTTTTGGATTCGATCGTATCACCTGTTGTTGAGGAAGCACAACGATTGCCTGCGATTTGTTTTGATTATATCAGTTTCAAATTGGATATGAAATGATTTCAAAACTGTTTGATTATGATTCTGTCTACCCGACTCTTGGAAACAAACGAAACAGAGTGCACCTATCTCT
Source organism: Picea engelmannii (assembly GCA_009831015.1). NCBI lineage: Eukaryota > Viridiplantae > Streptophyta > Pinopsida > Pinales > Pinaceae > Picea > Picea engelmannii. The sequence continues at coordinate 65,795 of ML809494.1, read as the reverse complement.
GTATTCGGTTGATTGATTTTGATCCTGTTTGATTTCGAATGGTATAACATTTTCAAATTAAATGATTCGTTTTCAAATAGCTATTGGATGTTAATTGAATTTGATTTTTAAAAAAAAGATTTTCAATTGATTTTAATACTGATTCTGTGTCTTATTTAGACCAGCTACAGAATCACAAGATTTTGTAGCTAGTCTATAGGATTAGATTTTTATTATTTTATTAATAAAGAATCTTTCTAACTTGTTCATTTTTTGTCCTTTTCAGGTAAATTCGAATTGCATGGGACAAATTGGGCAGGCTAGGGGATATTTGTGTGTTTAGTTTTATTGTAGTTTCCTAGTTTAGTTAAAATTGGGATATCTTCCCAGATTTATGTAAACAGTTTTGATAACTTCCACAGGGAGGTTTTACCCTGTGGAAAACTTATAAATACTTATTATTTTTGTAATAAGGATCATCCTCACTTGTGGGAGAACCAGGCTATGGATTCCTAATACAAACTGAGACAGAAGTTAATGTTCTGCTACAACTTTCACTTTCAAAATGTCAATCTTTTGTTTCAAGCTTATGCATGTCATTAACAATTGATTATAGACTACTTTGCTATCATAGTCTTTTGCAAAATGATATGAATTAATTAATATGATCCATGTTTGATTTCTTTCAACATTTAAAAACACGGAAATTACTTGGTTCAGTTTATGAATGACAGATTTATCTTCTTCATCGATTGAATTATTCAGTATAAGTCTTTGCATACGGATTTTTCTAATTGTGGAGATTTATAAATCATATATTTGTTGTGATTTTTATGTCTTGTTTGTCCTGTAAACACATCTGAAGAGAACTATAGCTATTGTTTACGAGAAGCTCCTGGATAATTTGGTGCGGGTTTCCTCCCTCCGATCAGCTAGCGCAATCATCATACACAGGGCAAATCTGGAGCGTTTCTCCAGGTTAGTTTGTATTTTATTGTTGTTAATTTGTTAGTATTATATTAGTAGTTAGATGTGTAGTTAGAATTAGTATATTAGTTGTTTTAGTTTAGTGAGTTTCATTTTATTTATGTTCATAAAATTATAAAATCAACAAAAAATATATTTCGCTGTCTTAGGGCAGAATATAAATGAGTTTTTCAGGTTTTATTTAAATCTGTAAATTGTAGATATTGTACATTTTGTGAATATGATTTATTTTTGTTAGTAGTTAGATAGTTAATTAGTTAGAGTTAGTATAGTATTTAGTTAGTAGATTGTATATATAGAATAGTTAGATTAGTTTAGTTTGTTTAATAGTTAGTTTTATTTAGATTAGTTTATTAGTTTGTTTTAATTGTTATTTTTAGTTAGATTAGTTATTGTAGATTAGTTTTCTTTTTTGTTTTCTTAGGACCTTAGATCGGCTAATGGAGCCGCTAAACCCATCAGGGTGGTTCATCCCAAACGGCTTGGGTTATTAGACAACCCTGGACCGGTTCCATTCTCTCAGTTGACGGACGGTCGATTTTTCCCATCAACAAATAGCACTAGAAGGAGGGCCTGAACTTAATTAATGGCACGAGGTGGTCGCAAGACTCCTCCACCAACTAATCGCTCACCTATAGTGACTAGAAGCCATTCAAATGATAATATTCCCCCTCAAACAACAACTACTTCAACCGACGATCCACAGATTACAGTTGAGCCAACAACCCCTAATCCTATAGGTGGTGACATACAAGAGATTGTTCGTCAATCTCTTATTAAAACACATAGTGCTTTAGCCCATTTGAGGCAACCAAGCCGTCTGTGGGGTCAACCTTTGGATTTCTCCGATATCAGAGAACAATTAGGTGACACTAACCTCACTGTGAATCCTTCAGATCCAATCTTAAATCCTGCTGCAGGAGGATCTGGGATACCTCCTTCACCACCTCCATCATCTCCTTCCTCTTTTGGAGGAGATTCCTCTGACGAAGGCAATTACCCTTCTCAGCCTTCCACACCCACTACCCCAATGGCAAATCAGAACAACCCTGCTAGACCCTAGCTTGATCAGGATGTCGTAGTTGTACCTGGAGCTCAGCATCCTTTACCTAAACACCCAGAGAAATGCTTCTGAAGTTTGACCCCGACTCAAAACAAATCGCTGAAGATCATATTAAAAATTTTATGTTAGCCATAAGACTCCGCAATGTCGAACATGAAGATGTTGTCTATAGGTTGTTCCCGTATACTTTCGAGGGTAATGCATCCACATGGTACTTTTCCCAACAACCCCATACCATCGTGTCTTGGGAAAAGTTTGAGTCATTCTTTTTGGAAAAGTTTGGAGACGGTAAGCCTCCGGAAGTCCTAGTCATGGATCTTTCTAGCTTAAGAATGAACCCAAAAGAAAAAATTAAAGACTTTAATCAAAGATTCTTAACACTTAAAAACTAAATCCCAGCAGATTCCATGCCTTCTAAAAGTCTTATAATAGCGTACTACACGAAATATTTGCATCAGAGTATAGCTATTTGGGTTAAAGGATCTAAGAAATCCACGTTGTTAGAAGCCTTCGAGGAGGCCAGCCAGATTGAAAAAGACATACTTAGTCTTAAAGACTCTACTAGCAACGAAACTGAGACTAGTTCTTCTTCCAAAAAGAAGATTGAACTCCTCCCTAGGCCCACTCAAAGTAAAACACAACCTGAAAGTTATGATCTGGAAAACCTTACTAAAGTTGTTCAAAAACTGTCAAATCAAGTTATAGACTTGAAAAGGTCGACTGAAGAAGCTTCTTCAAGCAAAGGGCCTTACAAACCCCCATTCTGGAAGCCTTTTCCCACCAACCTACCTAATCCAACCACAGAAGGCCTTAATCTAGAAAAATTGCAATGCACCCTTCAAACAATTCTAGAAGCCCAAGATAACTTGATTCCTCTTGAGATTCCTGATGAGGTAGTTGAACCAGAGACAGTTCAAGAAGAATAGTCTTCTCCAAACATTTTTGGACATTTCTCGGATAGCATCTTTCAAGCCAACTTCAAGACAGTTCATCCTTATAATACCAGGAGTAAGACAACAAACAAACCTTCTTCCGAAAGAACTACAACTTAGCCTCCAAAGCAATCTAAATCAGCTGAGACTAAACAGAGTAATGTGAACCCCAACATAGATTATGATGTTGTTGAAGATCTTAAAAAGTTAAGGGCTAACATTTCTATTTATGAGTTATTGAAGTTTCCATTTTTGTTACAAAAAATGTTGCAAAATATCTCAGAAAATGGCAAAAATGGTAATTCTAATGGTAACAAGGTTGTGCAAAACAAAGTTTCACAGAAGACTTCCACTAAAAATAATCCTGATCCTCAAGATAAAGGAATCCTTCCAGTAAGTAATGTAAATAATGTAAATAATGTAGATAAAGTAGTCGTAGAAACTGCGAGTAAAAATCCACAAGCTACCACTCTTAGTACTCGCAAAAATGTACCTCCTTTTCTATTAACTTTCGAGATCTTTAATAGAAATGTGCACAATTGTATGGTAGGCTTAGGGGCGTCATCCAATGTGATGCCTTGGTCTGTTTTCCAGAGGATTAACGTTGAAGTTGAGCCATCGACTTTAAAAATCATACAACTTGATCGGACAAATGTCAAAGTTATAGGCGAACTAAAGAATGTACTTATTAGATTATCGTCTAACCCCAAGGTTCATCAAGTTATTGATATAATTGTTGTGGATATTCCAGAAGTGTATGGTTTTTTTTTAAGCAGGGACTGGTCGGAGCAGCTGCATGGTTATTTCGCAATAGATTGGTCCCATCTATGGCTTCCAGAGAACGAAAAACCTAATAAAATCAGAGTGAATCGTGAGCGTTACCTCAAGTTCACGGTCACATATTTGAACGATCCCAATGAACCATATACAGCTCCTACTGATTCACCTGAAGTACAATGAATGGACACCTTCTTCGGCAATTTCATGGCCGAGGCTTTGCCTATCACCAAACCAGAACAGAAGTCTGAGATTGTAGCATATATGCAGCCAGTAGCTTCCACGCAACGATCCCATGTACCCGATGCAAATCAAATTTGGTCTTTGTATTTCGACGGGTCAAAGTCCAAAAAAGGAGCCGGAGCAGGCTGCGTTATTATCGATCCGACAGGTAACAAAACATTGATAGCATGTATATTGGAATTTGAATGTACTAACAATACTGCAGAATATGAGGCTTTACTACAAGGTCTCAGAAAAGATTTGGATATGAACATTCAAAATTTAACCGTCTGTGGCGACTCTAAAATAGTGGTTAGATAGGTAAGAGACTCTATCCATTGTCTTTCTCCACATCTCAAAAGATACCAGTCTAAGGTATGGAATTTAATGAATAAATTTTCTGCTTTCAATATAAATTCCATTCCTAGATTGAATAACTCTGAAGCAGATTTATTAGCTAATGTAGCTTCTAAACTTCTTCCTACAGAAGGCTTATCCCCAGACGCATTCTCAGTTGAGTTGTTGTTTCAGCCATCCATTCCCGACAACATCACGAACTGGAGAGTATTTGACGACGATCAGCAGATTATTAACTTTCTGCACATGGAAGAAACCTTTCAAGGAGCGATGATAGACGAACACACACATGATGACAATTTGCGTGATTTCACGGTAATACCAGATCCGAAAACTCTTGAATCTTCATCGGATATGGTAAACTCGATCCCTAAATCTGTAATTAGATTAGAGAAGTTTTATGATTTTCAAGATAAATTTAAAAAGACGGTCAATTGTAAAACCAACAGTTCCTTGTTATCTTATGAAAAAGTAAACCTAGGAACCAATGAAAATCCTCAGTACATTAATCTAGGGTTGGGATGTTCTCAACAAGAAAAAGCTGCATTTATTAAATTGTTCAAAGAATTTAAATATGTCTTTACATGGATGTATGATGACCTCAAAACTTTCGACCCTAACATCATACAGCATGTCATCCCTACGAAGCCCCAAACCTTACCCTTTCAACAAAAACTGAGGAAAATGCACCCCAAACTCAAACCGACCGTTCAAAAAGAATTGAATAATCTCCTAAATTCTAAGATAATTTTTCCTGTTAGGCACACTCAATGGGTTTCTAACCTTTTCCCAGTCCGGAAGAAAAATGGGGAAATTCGACTCTGCATCGATTTTCGAAACCTCAATAGAGCATCTGATAAAGACAACTATCCTCTCTCGCCCATGGAACAGATCCTTCAACAGGTATTTGGTTCTAAGAGGCTATCCTTACTAGATGGCTTCTCGAGATACAACCAAGTCTTGATGTCTCCACCAGACCAACTAAAAACTACCTTCCGTACTCCGTGGGGCACTTATGCTTATCGTAAAATGCCCTTTGGATTGATTAATGTTGGAGCCACTTTTTAGAGAGCAATGGGCATTGCTTTCTGAGGCTTAATCAATCAGTCTATCATAGTTTACTTAGATGATGTGACTGTATTTTCTAAAAACAAAAACGATCATCTAGCTCACTTGCGAGCCGTCCTACTGCGATGTCGTAAATACGGCATCTCCTTGAACCCCAAAAAGTCTATCTTTGTAGTAGAACAGGGTAAACTCTTAGGATTTATTGTGTGTAGCAAAGGGATGATTATCGACCCCGAAAGGACTCAAGTCATCGTGAAACTTCCCCCTCCTACATCCAAAAAATCTATGCAGTCTTTCTTAGGCCAGATTAACTTCATGAGAATATCCGTCCCTAGTTTTTCTGAAATGGTCAGGCCTTTACAGAATTTGATTAAGAAAGACACCCAATATCACTGGGGACCCCTAGAAAATCAAGCTTTTAATGCAATAAAGAAGGCCATAATAGACGCTCCGTCTCTCATGAGCCCAGACTTTTCAAAAGACTTTACACTCTACACTTTTGCTTTTGACCATTCCTATGCCGCCGTCCTAACCCAAAAGAATGTCGAGAACAATGAAGTACCCATTGCCTTTATGAGCTCTACCTTCAAAGGCGCTGAACTTAATTACCCAGCGGTAGATCAACAAGCCTACGCTGTTTTCAAAGCAGTTAAACACTTCTGGTCCTATCTTTTGAATTCAAGGATGAAATTCATTGTCCCCTACCCAGCCGTGAGGAACTTGTTAGTGCAGAAGGAACTAGGAGAAAAGAGAGCCAACTGGTTCACCTCCTTGCAGGAATATGACTTAGAAATTACCCAAGCTTAGATAGTGAGAGGCCAAGGGTTATGCAAGTTAGTCACTGATTCAGCAGCAGGACAGCAGGAAGAAAGTGATACGTCAAACCTAGGACCAAGCGATCAAAGCCTAATTTGTTGCGCACAAAACCCTGTTAATCCCTAGTATGACGATATAAGATTCTGTCTTGAACATGGGCCATCCCCCCATCACCTTGACCCCGCTAAAAGAAGAGCGTTGAGATTAAAGTCTACCTCCTTCCATTTGATTAATGGTGTTCTGTTTAGTCAAAATTTTGACGGCATACTGATGCGTTGTCTCGAAAAGGACGAAGCAGAAAAAGTCTTGCTCGATTTGCATGCAGGAGAAGCTGGTGGTCATTTTGGTGGTGACACCACTTCTCATAAGGTTTTAAGAGCTGGTTATTACTGGCCCACACTTTTTAGAGACGCCCACGCCTTGTGTCGTAAATGTATCATCTTTTAGAAAGCATCAGGGCAGTTACAAAAACCAGCCTTTCCTTTGCAGCCCGTTACAGTAGATTCTCCTTTTCAGAAGTGGGGCCTTGATATCATAGGTCCAATAAACCCTCCGTCCTCACAACAAAACAAGTTTATTGTGACAGCCACATATTACTTTACTAGATGGTCTGAAGCTGCTGCACTAAGAACTGTCAACACCAGTCAGGTAATTGTCTTTCTAAATTCGAATATCATCACTCGTTTCGGTATCCCTGACTGTTTAGTATTCGATAATGCTTCTTACTTTTCCTCTCTTGAGATGAGAGAGTTCTCTTTGGAAAAAGGAATTAAGCTAAAGTTTTCTGCTAGCTATTACCCCCAGGGCAACGGATTGGCAGAATCGACTAATAAGAACTTGATCAAAATCATCAAGAGAATGGTGGTTGAAAGTCACAAGAATTGGCACAATGCATTATTGAACGCGCTATGGGCCGATAGGGTAACACCAAAAGCTTCTATAGGTAACTCCCCCTTTTTTCTCGTGTATGGTAGAGAAGCAATTTTGCCACCTCACATTCTCCTTCCTTCACTTCAGTGGTCACAGAAAGTCCAAGAAGAAGATTGTCCCCCTCTGGAAAATCAAATTAATGCTTTGATGAAGCTAGAAGAGGTAAGAGCCCAAGCTAAACGAAAGTTAGATCAACATCAAAAATTGGTTAAAAGATGGTTCAATTCTAGTTCTGCTTCTGATAGGAATTTTGAATTAGGCGATCCCATCTTGAAGTGGGACAAACCACACGAGGGAAAGGGAGAGCACACGAAATTCCAAAACCTATGGCTTGGACCGTTTTTAATTGCTGAAAAGTTGGGTCCCAGTTCTTTTCGATTGTAGAATCTTGAGGGGCAGCTTGACACCTACCCAGTGAATGGCCAAGCCCTGAAGAGATACTTTGCTTGATGAATACCCTTGTATATTATGTATATATTTTGTTTTTGTGTGTTTTTTATTTTTCTTTTTAGTTTCTGATTTTTCTTTTTATCAGTTTGTGTTTGCTTTGAAACACACATACCTATACAATGAGCCATTCAGACAAAGACAATATAAATTTCCTTCGCTGAAATAACCTCTAAGAAAGTTTGTATAAACATCAATGGTTTATCGCTGAAATTTATATCTGTGTTGGAAAAGTCTGTTGTTTGAAAGAAGTTTATTGATTTCAATCTTTGAGTGAAACTTGTCATGATCATATATTATCTTTTTACGTTGTCCCTATTCCGTAAAGGAATGACTCAGAGGATGTCTCCCTGCCTTAGGAAGTTGTTTTTCTAAATAAAACATCTATGGATCTAAATAAAGGACAGTTCTAAAAAATTCTAATGAGGTCTGAAAAAATATGTTAAAATATCATGATTTTCAGTGTCACCCCGCTCAAATATATATCTATGAAAAAAACAAAACAAAATAAATTATCAATAAGAGATGTGGGAAGTGCTTGTAAACCCGCCAGGATACTGAACAGGTCTGCTGGCAGCGGGTAAATACATGCATGGCGCCAAGGCAACTTCGTCGGGGTACTGAACAGGCCCGCTGGCAGTGAAGCGATGTCGGGTATATGAAAATTCATAATTAAGAAACCTTTTAACCTCAAAACGTCCTTTATTCTGATCCAGAACTTCTTGGCAGGATACAGATGTCAAAGTGGGTTAAATGGCAACCCTGTCGAGGCTATGGATGCCTACTGGCAGCAGTGGCTATGCCAATAGTATTGGAGATCATATCTTTAATATCGTGGCTTGTTGATCTTAAGACTGTTATCAGTTTTCATCTTTTGGAACACTATTGGAATAGTTGGTTAATGATGATGTTTATACTATTTTCTGGTTGTTATTTTTGAGTTGAAATTATCTTTGTTGTCCTAATCTGAATTGATTTCTTTTGGCATAGATAACTGCTTCTACCAGTGTGTCACCATTGTTGGCATCCAATTCACATTTTTCCTTTGTCTTATAAGCTGCCTACACCAATGTTTTGCAAACATCAATTTTTCATCGCAATTTTCAAGTAAACGACATTTTTTATTTTTTGTGACATTTGCACATTTGCCTTCGTTTTGTTTTCAAGACTGTAAGCGTGAAAAATCAGTCTTTCATAGTCGCATTAAAATCATTATTTGAATTGTCTTTATCCTTCTTGTTGATGTGCCCATTGCGCTTACTTTTCACTTATCGTTATGCATCTAGCAAAACTTTTGATCTGTACTCTTTGGACATTCTTAGATTGATTGTGTGACTTGGTCTCACTGAATTGTGATACATTGACTTTTGGATTTATATGTTATTTGAACTACTTGACCTTTGGTTTCATGAAAATACATAGGGGTTATGATTGAATCTTTTATATATTTTTATTAATATTATCCCTATGTTTGTGTTTTCATAATTATTGGCATGTTGATTATATGAACACCCATTGGCACATTGGTTAAACTATTGATATGAGTTGTTACAATACATTGGCGCATGGTTAAAAATTTGATATTGATTTCAAATTGAAAGTTGATGGTTTAAAACTATGGCACAACATTGGTTGCGCACGTTGGTTTACACACTTACCATTCGTTTCATTGGTTGGGCAAATGACATGATTATTGAACTATGCTATAATGGGTAGAATAGCTATAAGCTGGCGGTGGTACTATTGGCAATAACTATTATGCATGGCAGAGATAAGCTCCACCACCTTCGCACGCTAACATTTATGCCTAGCCCTTATCCTCGTTCACCTTTGTTAGCCCGAATAACCCTTCGTGCACTTTGCTCCTGTGGTTGCTATGATCCAAACCCCGGACTTACCGTGTGCTCGACTCCATGGCACCAGTCATGTGAATCGAGCCAAATGACAACCAAGCCTTGTTAATGTTTGACAATGCCCGCAAGGACTTGGAGGAAAATGGGTGGCTCACCTTTGTACAACGATTCGAGGGTTTTAATCTCTGTGTTGCAAAGCAGTTCGCCACGACTTTCGATGGTTGTAGAGCCAAGGTGGGTGACATACAGTTGGAAATTGATGAGAAGTTTATTAGTTCTGCTACAGGGTTACCCTCCTCGGGACAGCATTGGTTCAAAAATTCTAAGGTCGAGGAGGTGCCATGGATGTTGTTGTTCGTCTCCCGAAAGGTCACCTCTTGTGACAGAGGTATGCCCATCTCTGCACTTAAACCACGATGGCACGATACTTTGATGGTATTCAAACAATTCGTGACCTGTGAGGGTCGATATGGACTTGTGTTTCTCTATCACCTGCGTTTGCTAATGAATTTTATGGGATACTCGTTGAATATGCCTTTCTACTTTCAGCACAGCCTATATAAAATGTCGAAAAGGTTTAAAAAGGAGAAGGCTGACAGTAGCCTGTTCCACCATGGACTCATTAAACTTATCATTGTTTATCATTTGAGTTTACACGGTGATAGTTGGAGAGCTTTCGTTGCTCGAAATGGTTTTGATGATATAGACCCTATCCAGGTTGACAAGCCTGTGATTACTAAAACCAATGTTTAGCCACCCGTGCCCTTCCATATCCTATTTCCCTCTCCTAAGCCTTCGGTCGACCCTGCTATTGACTTACCAGACGTTGGAACTGAGAAGGTCGAGGCTATAAAGAAACCTATGAGCAAAAAGGCTAAGGCAAACCCTAAAACTAATGCCAAGGGTAAAAAGAACGCTCGACTTATTTCGATAATGGCAAGGAACAAACCTAAACCCTCTGCTGAGTCAAAGCCTATCGTCCTTAGTGAGGATTCAGATTCTGACATAGAACGTTTTCTAGCCAGTGAGTATCGTTACTCGCAGGGTTTATGCCCCAAACCACCTTATGATTTCGTGACGAATCTTTCCCCTGCCTAAGGAACGATCCCAATTACCCAGGGATTAAATTGTCTAACGAAACCCTCAGCCATATGTCCAAACCCTCGCCTACTTTTTCAAAAACCACGCAGCCATCCTGTGACCAATGTGATTTATGGTTGGAATGATACTACATTGATGTTCCCCTACTCCAATCTAAAATCCAATTACTGGAAAGTCAAGTTGCAGTGTTGACCAGCCAAAGAGACCAACTCCAAGCAACTGATAAGAAGCAGAAGACAACAGGCTCCATCTTTTTCAAAAATGTTGAATCGGCCATAGCCGTTATCAACTCCAAGTTGTTGTGATCAAGCCATATGCTTGTCATACAGGTATGATTTTCAAAATTGTTCTAGTTGTGTGAATGATCAGGGTTAATATAATGATTCAAATTTGGTTTTCGAATAGCTCTGTTTACATTTTGAAATGACTCTGTCATAATGTGTTCATCATGTATATTTTTTTCCTTGCTAAAATTAAATGGGATTTCGTTTTGAATATGCGATTTGATCATTCCCAGTTTAGCCATAGATAGATTTTTATTGGATTTGAATCGTTTTCGTTTGAATTTAATTTGATCGCTTGTTTGATTGAGTCAATGAAACTGATAGTTTTCTTTCAATTGAATTCGTTTTATATCTACTCTGAACAGGAAGTTTCTCATGGTCAATTTAGAATACAATCATGTTTGGATTTTATTTGTTCGATTGAGTTAAAATTGATGATTTCTTGTCAAGTGAATTTGTTTGTATCCAATTTAAACATAAAATTCTTCATGCTAGATTTATCATACGATCATGATTTGATTTCGTTATGGTTAGTATGCGGTGATCGTTGAATGATTTCATGAGTTTGGTTGTTACATATGCTGTGTTATATTCGAAGCTGAAATACAACTCTGATCATTTCCAATTTGGGAAGAACGACTCTGTTTTTTCAGAAACGATGCTTTCATTAAAATCTGTGCAAATAATATTCACGCTCGAATCATGTAACATTGTTGATATATGATGACTATGTTAAATCCTCGTTGTTTGATCCACTTGATTGGATTGTTGTTTATTTTCAGTCAGTTTGATCATTTTCATGAGCTAGATTCGCATCGTAAAAGCTGCTCTGTTTAATTTTAATTGGCAAAACGAATTGATTGACTTTGTTATCACTATCGAATCCAGTTATAATTTGTTTAAAAGAAATGATTTTGATCATGGTAAATCGATCTTGTCGGCTCATTTGGCTAATAACAAATGATCGGATATCTATTACGAACTCTGTTGATTGATCCTGTTGTGATTTTGTTTGTGGAAAGTTATGAGTCAGTGATGGTTTAACTAGCTCATGGCCTAGATCGTATGACAATACATTTATAATTATTTGAAAAGTGATCTTTTTTGGATTCGATCGTATCTCCTGTTGTTGAGGAAGCACAACGATTGCCTGCGATTTGTTTTGATTATATCAGTTTCAAATTGGATATAAAACGATTTCAAAACTGTTTGATTATGATTCTGTTTACCCGACTCTTGGAAACAAATGAACAGAGTGCACCTATCTCTGTATTCGGTTGATTGATTTTGATCCTGTTTGATTTTGAATGGTATAACATTTTCAAATTAAATGATTCATTTTCAAATAGCTATTGGATGTTAATTGAATTTGATTTTTAAAAAAAGATTTTTAATTGATTTTAATACTGATTCTGTGTCTTATTTAGACCGGCTACAGAATCGCAAGATTCTGTAGCTAGTCTATAGGATTAGATTTTTATCATTTTATTAATAAAGAATCCTTCTAACTTGTTCATTTTTAGTCCTTTTCAGGTAACTTCGAATTGCATGGGACAAATTAGGCAGGCTAGGGGATATTTGTGTGTTTAGTTTTATTGTAGTTTCCTAGTTTAGTTAAAATTGGGATATCTTCCCAGATTTATGTAAACAGTTTTGATAACTTCCACAGGGAGGTTTTACCCTGTGGAAAACTTATAAATACTTATTATTTTTGTAATAAGGATCATCCTCATTTGTGGGAGAACCAAGCTATGGATTCTTGATACAAACTGAGACAGAAGTTGATGTTCTGCTACAGCTTTTGCTTTCATAATGTCAATCTTTTGTTTCAAATTTATGCATGTCATTAACAATTGATTCTAGACTACTTTGCTATCATAGTCTTTTGCAAAATGATATGAATTAATTAATATGATCCATGTCTGATTTCTTTCAACATTTAAAAACACGGCAATTACTTGGTTCAGTTTATGAATGATAGATTTCTCTTCTTCATCAATTGAATTATTCAGTATAAGTCTTTGCATACGGATTTTTCTAATTGTGGAGATTTATAAATCATATGATTGTTGTGATTTTTATTTCTTGTTTGTCTTGTAAATACACCTGAAGAGCACTACAGCTATCGTTTACGAGAAGCTCTTGGATAATTCGGTGCGGGTTTCCTCCCTCCGATCAGCTAGCGCAATCATCATACACAGGGCAAATCTGGAGCATTTCTCCAGGTTAGTTTGTATTTTATTGTCGTTAATTTGTTAGTATTATATTAGTAGTTAGATGTGTAGTTAGAATTAGTATATTAGTTGTTTTAGTTTAGTGAGTTTCGTTTTATTTATGTTCATAAAATTATAAAATCAACAAAAAATATCTTTCGTTGTCTTAGGGCAGAATATAAATGAGTTTTTCAGGTTTTATTTAAATATGTAAATTGTAGATATTGTACATTTTGTGAATATGATTTATTTCTGTTAGTAGTTAGATAGTTAATTAGTTAGAGTTAGTATAGTATTAGTTAGTAGATTGTATATATAGAATATTTAGATTAGTTTAGTTTGTTTAATAGTTAGTTTTATTTAGATTAGTTTATTAGTTTGTTTTAATTGTTATTTTTAGTTAGATTAGTTATTGTAGATTAGTTTTCTTTTTTGTTTTCTTAGGACCTTAGATCGGCTAACGAAGCCGCTAAACCCGTCAGGGTGGTTCATCCCAAACGGCTTGGGTTATTAGACAACCCTGGACCGGTTCCACTCTCTCAGTTGACGGACGGTCGATTTCGCCCATCAACACGGCCACATTCACGAATGGTGTCGACGACGTAGTCTCTACAAAGTTGAAGCCACCCCACAACGATGTCTCAATTGGTTCCTCAAATCACTTGTTTCACTCCTTTCTAAAGATGTGGTCGCCACCTTCCCCCAATCTGAAGAAGAATCCATCAGCAAAGCTCAACAATTTGAACTCATTTAGTCATAGTTAGGCTACTTATATATGGTACTACCTGACACCCCGAGACCCATACCCTTCGGCCAAGACAAACCTGGGATGTCTCACTCTACGGATGGATTGATTGGTACCACTACCCACCACAATCCACACCCCAAAAAACCACCTATGTATGGAACACCTCAATATCCATCGGTATATGGAGGATCCCCTTATTATCCTCCTCCCCCCTATCAACATCCATACCCTGTTCCCCCCCCATCTATAAGTGGACCCCTTTCGACCCCCATGACACGCCCATCTATTCCACCTATTTCTAGAAACACCTCTGCCTCTTCTTACTCCCTAGGTACTAGTGAAAGTGCCATGCCTTCCTATGTACCTTGGGGATCATTTCCACAACATAATCTATAGTTCCCATTCCCTGGTACCCCCTAGGACTAGGAGGGAACCAAAATCACCCCCATCAAAACCAACCTACTGGGGGAAACCAAAATTAGGGGAACCAGAACCCCCAAGGGGGCAATAACAACAAACGCCAAGGGAAGAACAACAACAATATTCGAACCAACTTTCCTTTTTCTCTTTGTGATGAGTATGGCCACTATACTCACCATTTCCCCCAAATCCCTAACTTCAAATGGATGAAAGAATCCGGATATGGATCACATCCCCCAGTACCGCCTGCCCCCCAGCAGGCCCCACAACAATATGTGCAGCAACCACCCCCGGCTGTACTACAAAACCCCATTCCTTACTAAGGAGTGATGAACACCCAACATGAGATACCACCTGCCCCACCACAGATGGGATAGTATCCATATCTCGGCAATCCCGTGGATCACACTATCCTCCTTACTAATGAAGAAGAAGTTATTTTGCAAACACAAACTCGTCAATATAGTGCACCTCCTGACTCCATTACCACTACCTCAAACACAACCCCAGCCACAATTGGACCACCTTTAATGATTCCTCTCCCTAACGCTAAACCCCCCCTTCGTATTCCTCGCATCCCATTACGACAGAATGTCAACAACCCTCAGGATAGGGCAACACAAAATTATAGCCTGGTCGATGACTTGGCACAATCTCCTACTGCCATGTCAGTTTTAGAAGTCCTTCAGACCTGCACTACACAATGAAAATCATTACTTTCCTCCCTGGGGGCAGTTGACCCTGCTGATACTTGCCTCATCATATTTGATCTTGATAGTGGAGAACCCCATCTCCCCGCTCTCATCGCTTTCCAAATACTGGTTAAAATTCAGAACATCACCATTCATTGTTGCATTATTGATGAAGGTGCATCCACATGCATCATGTCCAAAATCGTATGGCATAATTTGGGTTCCCCCGAGCTCATACCATCAACCATCAATTTGACATCTTATGGTGGACGACCATCCTCTCCTAAAGGGATCTTTCAAAATGTCCCCGTCGAACTCGGGGGAAAAACTATCCTCATTGACATTGAAGTTATTGACTTCCCGCTGGATTACAACATCTTGTTTGGGCGTAGCTACATGTATGTGATGAAGGTTGTGGCCTCTTATGTATTTCATAACATGATGTTCCCCTACAATGGGAAGATCGTCACTATCGACCAAGTGTCGCATTACGAGCCTAACCCTTCCTCCAACATCGATAATATACTAACCTTTGTTCACACTAATCCTGAGGCTTACCCACTCATCAAAATGGGTCCTGGCATTTTCAAAGACCCATTCTTTCCAGGGACATATCATGGAGCACCCCTGCTCATACATCCCTCAGCACAAGTATGTGTCATCTCATCAAACGGAACTACATCTGAAGATACTCTCTCTCCCACTGAGACTTCTATTAGCCCTGATGTCCCACTAGTCGCAACGCTTCTCCCTCACGAAACCCCATAAAAATCTTCATATATTCCTATTCCTAACCTCCCCCTCCCCTAGGGCCATATCCTAGTTTGGGAGATAATCCCCTAAGCCATTACTCAAATCCCTTTCTTTTACCCCCCACCGAGCGTACAAGATTTCCAGGTAGCTCCAATGCTTACCCTTCCTAATATAGTGTTGGAAATCCATGTATGGTATCTACATCCCCCTAAGATGGTTCCCCAACCATCTCTCCCTCCCCAAATAGAAGGAATCCCGATGTATATTCTAGTACTAACCCCCACCACACCACCACCACCCCCACTTTCCAACACCACTGCTACAACTAGGGGCAGACAAAAGAAGAAAGAGCCTACCACTCCTCCTCCCCCATGAGTTCAACCTCCTTGTGCACTATGTGAGAAATATGGACACCCCACTAATAAGTGCCCATCCCTCCCCGAGCTACACAATTTAATTCAACAACCTCGGGCAACAACACCACTGATTGCTTCCTCTACTTCACCCAATACTACCGCCACTACATCCCCTACTACAAGTAGCAAAGTTCTGGGAACCAAATTTGCATGTGCCATCTGTTCAAAGTATGGTAATTACACCCACCATTGCCCGACATTACCTCAATTTCATCAGACGCTAATGGCAGTCCGCCGGATCTTCCATCAAGACCCCCCTCCACCTGCATCATCCCACACACAGGTCACTGACATCCACTATGTCACGACCTCTATCAATGAATGTATGTGATGTCCTTATGCTCTATGTGAATCACTTGATCACTTCACATATCAGTGTCCCACGATTATAGAATATAGGCATCGTCAAATGACCCTTATTCAAACCCCTCCCATTACTCCAATGCCAATGTCGCCCGTAGTTCCCCCTACTCCCTATCCAGATATTGTTTATATCTTCTCCCCCAAGCCTGAAGGACTTCCCACTCCTCTGTGGTTCATCGATAGCCTGGACGAGGATTTTCCCCCAAATCCCCCCAATTCTTCCATTCATTTCCCCACGAAAATCTTACACCCAACTTCCATTTTCAACCCACAATATCTTGATATTTGGTTTATGACGAGCGAACCGACGCAACCCCCTAGCATCATTTCCTCTTCTTCTTCAACAAATAACCACGTAGTGACAGTCACCAATGTTGTTCCCCCGGATCCACTATATTCTCGACAATTCCACTGTGACGAAGACATCCTCGCGGAATTAACCAACCCCAATTGCCCATGGGATCTACTCCATCATCGAGCACTCTTTCTCTCACAAGACACCTTTACGCTTCTTAGACAGAATTCCATTTATGAAATCGAAACTAAATATTTTCTCCCCCCTAGGCACATAGATTGGTTCAATAAACCTATCCCTGCCCCTGACGCTTTTGAAAAAGGAAACATGGTCAACATTTCCCCCACCGTCAAAATTTATATTTCCATCAAACCTGGCATCATAGAGGAAATCACCATCGGTGCTGTATGCTCACCTGAAGAACTCAATGCTTACAAATCTCTCTTCCAGGAATACCGAGACATTTTTTCCTGGTCATACACAGAGATGCCTGGTCTTGATCCCTCTATTTTCGAACATCGTATAGACACATGGCCTGATATTACCCCCGTATGACAAAATCAACGTCCATTACACCCATCCAAAGTAGCAGCCATGAAATCGGAGATTGACAAATTACGTGTTGCAGGGTTCTTATACCCCATCGCATATACGTCATGTGTCTCCGACCCCGTCCCGGTAAACAAAAAATAGGGCATTATTCATGTTTGTATGGATTTTCGTGACCTCAATCACGCTTGTCCCAAAGACAATTTTCCAACACCCTTCATTGACCAAATTATCGATGATTGTGCCAGCCACGAGGCATTGTCCTTCATGGATGGCTTCTCTAGATACAACCAAATTCAGATCCACCCAGCCGATCAATACAAAACCGCATTCACTACTCCTTGGGGTAACTTTGCATATTGTGTCATGCCTTTCAGCCTCAAGAATGCGGGAGCCACTTTCCAATGCACCATGACATACATTTTTCATGATCTGTCTCAAATCATTCTTGCCTACTTGGACGATCTCACTACTCAATCAAAAAAATGTACTCAACACTTGGATGACTTACGCATTGTATTTCACAGGTGTCACCAGTACAATATACGATTGAATCCCCTCAAGTGCGTATTCTGCGTCACCGTTGGATGCCTCCTTGGGTTCATCATCTCCCAACAAGGTATCATAGTCGACCCCCTCAAGGTCCAAGCCATCACAGAAATTCCCCCACCACGAAATTTACACCAACTGCAGAGCCTACAAGGCAAAGATAACTTTTTACGTCGCTTTGTCCCTGATTACGCCACTCGGGCACATGGTTTCCTTCACCTCTTACATCATGATATCCCTTTAAAATGGGATGAACATTCCCAAAATGATTTTGATGATCTCAAAGAGGCCCTCTCCAATGCCCCATTGATTAGTCCACCCAACTATAACCGCGACTATATCTTCTACTTATCAGCTTCATCTGTCTCCGTAGCAGGAGTTCTCATCCAATTAGGGGATGACGATCGGGAGCATGTCATTTATTATGTTAGTAAAAACCTTTTAGGGCCACCCTTGAAATACAATCATGAAGATAAACTCGCCCTTACAGTTGTCCTCATAGTCCAAAAATTGCGCCATTACATCTTTCTTCGAACTACCAAAGTCGTCATTACAGATTCCAACCCAATGCACTACTTTCTTAGTCGTCAACAAATTAATGGAAAATTTGCCCGATGGATCGTCATCCTTCAGGAGTATGACCTCGAATTTTCCACACCTAAGAGAAATAAATACCTCGTACTTTCCGAACTCATTACGATATTTCCTTCTGATACTACCAATACCCCCGTCAATACCGACTTCCCTGATGAACATCTCTTTTACATCCCCTCGGATGATCCTTGGTACAATGATCTCTTCTTCTACCTCTAAACATAGAAGTTCAGAAACCACCTCTCCAGGGATGATCGTCGACGTATTCGGCACCAGGCCCCCCGATACCTCCTTATCGACGATATCTTATATAGGAGGGGGGTCGACACCATACTTCGTCGATGTTTGACCATTGACGAAGCCGATAGAGCCTTGAATGACTGCCACAGTGGTGCATGTGGTGGTCACCTCTCTAGGATGTCTACTTCCCATAAAATCATTTGAGCGGGCTATTTTTGGCTCCTCATTGTTTCACGATTGGATCCATGTTGTAAAGCGATGTGACAAATGTCAGCTTTATGCCCACAAAGCACGAGCACCACCTGCTCTTCTACACCCAGTCATCACTACCAGCCCCTTTTGCAAATGGGGCATAGACTTCATGAATTTCAACCCTCTGTCTAGCAATGGACACAAATACATCATCGTTGCAGTCGATTACTTCACCAAGTGGGATGAAGCTATTCCTACCTTCAACAACACCACTGACACTGCAACATGTTTTTTCTTTAACCATGTCATCTCCCACTTTGGAGTCCCCCTACAGTTAGTCTATGATCATGGGAAACACTTCAAGAATGAGATTTTTATCGAACTCTCCTTTAGGTTAGGCTTTTCCCACGAGTTCACCTCCCCATACTACCCTCACTCCAACAGATAGGTAGAAGCGGTCAACAAGGTCCTCAAGACCATGTTGCAATGCATGGTAAACAAACATAAGACCAATTGGCACCTTATGTTGTTTTCCACACTATGGGATTATCACACGGTAGTTAAAACTGCCACTGGTTTCACACCATTCCATCTAGTCCATGGGGTCGAGGCCACTCTCCCCATCGAATGTGAAATCCCCACATTACGCACCGCTATTGAACTATTACCCAACACTTCTCTAATGGAACATCATTTGCTGAACTTAGAGTCACTGGATGAAGACCATTGGTCTTCATTATAGCATAATGAGGCAGCCAAAAAGTGATCGAAGGCCACCTTTGATTGCCATGTCAACCTTCGATCATTTAGTGAAGGAGACCTCATCCTTGCTTACGATATCGCTCACGATACCCTCATCCATGGAAAGTTTGAGTCACTATGGAATGGACCTTACATCATCCAACATTACCTCACTAAAGGCGCATACATTCTGGCCTCTCTCGACAACCACCCTCTCAAAGAACCCGGCAACAGGTTGTACAAAGAAATTTTACGCCTAAGCGTAGGCATTCTACACTAGGCTTTTTCCTTTTTGTACAATTTTTTTTAGAGTTTTTAGTCTTCGTTTTTCATGCCTTGTGTCTAATCCACCATTTGTGTTATTGACATATGCCTCCTCCATCAGCCTACCACATCGGTTACGCCGACGGACCTAGCTGGTGGACACAGAATCTCGCTTCGTCCGCTTGGGCCCTCTATTCTCCCTCACATGAACTGCTCCACTCCAGTGGCATATGTTTGGGCTCATCCACCAACAACCAAGCTGAATACACTGCCATCCTTGGCCTCCTCATTGAGGCCAATCACCATTATATCCATCACCTTAGCGTCATACTCGATTCTCAACTCATTGTCCTCTAGCTCAACAATGTGTACTGTGTCCACGATCCTTGCCTCTTTCGTAAATACCTGCAAGTTAGACTTTTATCTTGACATTTTGATTCCATCACATTTACACAGATTCCCGGACAATTTAATCAAATAGCAGATAATATGGCTAACATAGTGTTAGAGTGGCATTTATCACATTAAGATCCCATCACACATACATACAAAGTCTGTCACAACATATAGATTAGACATCATCAAAAGCAATAAAAACCATCAACACATGTAAACACCAAAAATATACCAAAAGGTATATCCAATATATATATATATATATATATATATATATATATATATATATATATATATATANNNTATTGGTCAACGTGCCATCAATGTTTACAAAATATAGTACATTAAGTACAATACCCGTAGGTAGGTATAAACGTTATATGATCTTTCTCTTCAGATATTGTTCACGTCGGGTATTCAGTTTTCATGTGTGCAGGTACTTGATCATTATACATCAGTATTCCCCCTTCAGGTATATCATCGACACTGGCATGTAGTCATTCCCTCTGAATATCAAATTGCATCTCCCAATCACACCCTCTGATCTTTACCTCTAGGATCCCTATATTCGGCTCTGCAATACTGTTACTTCCACTGTATTTTGGTACTGCCACCCATTATCACTCTCCCCCACATGATTTTTCCCATTCATAGTCCCCCCTGGCACTTTGACACTCATTTTGTTTTCACCCTTTAGGGATGGGAGTCCTGATAATCTTATGCATCGTTGAGAACCAACCACATACTCCTTCTCCTCATTTGTTTGCTAGCCTGCCCAATGGACTCCCAGGTTACTTCATCATGGTTCTATCTTGATTGTACCTCCGTAGTATCAATTATCCCTCCATCTCCTCCACTGTTAGTTTTTCCATCTGCACATTTCCCTCCATTCATTTTTCCTAATACAAAAACCCACCTATGGGACCCCCACCCCCCACCTGTTTTCATGCAACTTGCACCCTCACAGGCCAATCCATATTACATTGGGGCACTCGTTTCTATATATGTATGTTCATCCCCAATTATTCTTTATTTATTTGATAATTGTACAAAGCCTTTGTTTTCGTCCTTAACATAGCTTGTTGGCATCACCCTTGGCAACCTTCCCTTTCCAACAGACGCAACCCATGTCACCCTTGGTTGGGGCATTCATTACCTTCTCCTCCTGATGAAACCGTTCATAAACCCCAAGTATCCCACAGTTCTTATACCTTTGATCTCTAATTTTTTCCACTTTGTCGTGCCTCTTGCACAATTTAACCCACGTCTAGTCATCCCCCTGACAACTAGATTCAGTTTCACAATTTCTACCAGTCATACCTCACATATATCCCCAACCAAGGACAGTCTTGAGTCTCACCACTTCTTTCCTTCGTCCATGTTCCTCATCAGTTCCTGATCTCATCCAATGGATTTCATGAAGCCCTTTGCTTCTTGGTGTTGCGTTTCCCTTTCTGTCAACATCAACACAGTTTCCAGAAGGGCGACAATATCTTGACTCTCATTACCTTTACAATGAAGAGTCTCGAACGACATAGAGAGAACCATCATTGCTCTCTGCTGTCGTTGACCCCCATGACATTCGACTTCAATACTTCGTCATGTGGCGGTGGTTCTTACTTTGTGACTATTGCAGTTGTTTTTATATATGCCGAAGACCTCTGAAATTTGATAAACTATCAATGTCTATACATTATCGACACTTCTCACAGGTGTCCTTACCTTTTTCAAAGTTTGTTCACCATCAAAATTGTCCGCTATTATTATCAAACCACCCCAGAGGGCGCTGTAGTGATCTACATCAACACACAACTTCAGTTACTATCTTACACATTTTTTAGTTACATAACACGAGCATGGTGCATGCCCGCCTCTATTGTACATAGTTTTATTTTGACCCCTTGTGAAAGGTTTGGATCTTACAGGTTCCCCTTTCCCTCCAATGGGTCACTCTTGATACTCCCCACAACGCTCTTTCTTACAAAGGTACTCTTAGTAGAAGAAACATTGATGTATTTTGGCTATACATATGCTCCTAACCTCACACATTAGGAGGCTTATGTTATCACCGAAATTTCATCCGCAAATGGTTACAGGAATCCAGCATCGTCAAAACACTCATTATTTCACTCATGGACCAAAAATGCATTTCCAAAAGGTCCAAAACTATACAACCAGTTATAAAATTAGAATGCGCTAAGACTACATAGGGAGCACGCGCACATGCACC
Source organism: Picea engelmannii (assembly GCA_009831015.1). NCBI lineage: Eukaryota > Viridiplantae > Streptophyta > Pinopsida > Pinales > Pinaceae > Picea > Picea engelmannii. The sequence continues at coordinate 43,324 of ML809494.1, read as the reverse complement.
ATCCAGAAATGCAAGAAAAGCATACATGTGCATAATGTGCGACTATGGACACAAAAAACTGTGCACCCCTCAGAACGACACATTTATGATATTGGTCAGCCTTCCACCCACTTCTGTTTTAGCTTCCAAGTTGATTTGACACCCAAATCTCGACTTAATCTGACTAGGGGGCTGGTCAAAGACCTAAGGGTGCCCTAAAGGGCCCCTTGTTCACACTAAGAACTGCTTGCATAATTCCTCAAAGCTATGCTATAAAAGGAGGCCATGGGTGCACTATATTTTCAAGGAATTCATTTGTAATGTTATGTTGCTAACATTCTCTTGGAGGATCCTCTTTCCTCATAAAGAGCATGCAAGCACCATTTCATTTAGCCATTATTTCGCCATGTGTCCAAAATTGTTACATTTGTAGCATTCCACTTCATTGCTCAAATATTCAAACCTATTGTAACTTCTTCTTTGTGTTTCACTAGGTCTTCTTGAATAACCCCTTTGTGTATGACTCTCAAAGTTGTTATTGTTCATGTTGTTAGCTCTGTAATTCATAGCTTTATGTCCAAAATTATTACATGCATAACATAAACCAAAAAATATAGTTTGATACCTAGGAGTTGAAGATCTTATGAAAGGAGGTGCTCTTATGAATCCTTCTTCTTCTTGAGGCCCATCTGTCTGTTTTTTATTATGAAATCTGAATCTTCTCGGTGGAGGAGTGTCCCTGTAATCTTCCTTGTATATCTTCATATCCCTTTGATTGTTTCTGCATAGATTTTTGGATTTGTTTCTTGCTCTGTTGTTTTGGAGCTTGATCCCTTTTCTGTCTGATTGTATCCAAGTCCAGACTTGTCAAGATGAGATTTTTGACTACTGATAATGTCATTCAGAACTTTTGAGCTATTCTGCATATTTTTCTTTTTAATATCCTTTCTTAGTGTGATAATCTCTGCTTCCGAGTTTCCAATGATCTTGTCATTTTCTTCTAGCTGTTTTGTGAATGCTTCTTCAATTATTTTATCTTCTTCTATTTGAACCTTCAATTTTGTGATCATTTGTTCTAGTTCTCGAGTGTCATTTTTCTTGTCTAGTTTTGCTTGTAGTTTCTTGTTTGTCTTCTTTTCTCTTATGATAACTTCTATGGCACACATTAATTCTTCTCGATAGTCAACTTCTGCCTCTTCAATTTCTTCTTCAACTTCTTCATATCCTTCTTCGGCTTCTTCATATTCTTCTTCGGATTCTTCTTTGTTAGAGTCTTTTACTGCCATGAATAGAACTCTTCCTGTCTCACTGTCACTGACTTCATCTTCATCTGATTATGAGTTGCCTTCTTTGGTGCATAAGCTTTTCTTGAAAACTTTCTTTGTAGTTATTTTTCCTTTATATGTGTGTTTGCCTTTTGAGTAACCTTCATCATTTCTCTTTTTTTTATGAGGATGTTTGTTAGAAAAATGACCAACACCATCACAATTAAAACAAATTAAAGGAAGCTTACCTCTATACCTATCGTTGGTTCCCTTGTTCAGTATTTTAATGAAGTTTGCCACTTCTTCATCATCTTCTGAGACGCCATTGTTTTTTCTATATTCTTCTTGTTGTTGTTTATTTTTCTTTGATATTTTGGATGCTTTGAAGGCTGCTTCTTTAACATCTGGATTTTCCTGTTCAATTCTCATTTCATATGTTGTGAAGATTCCATGTAGTTCATCCATGCTTATTGAGTTTATTTCTGATCTTTCTTCTAGTGTTGATATCTTAGGGTTGAATCTCATAGGAAGAGATCTTAGTACCTTTTGAACAATTAAAGATTCTTCGATTTCTTCTCCCAATCCTATGATTGCATTCATT
>ML809494.1:0-18847 GCA_009831015.1 Picea engelmannii | reverse complement strand
AGGAGGATTCTACATCAGTTTCATGTGCAGATAGAGAGAGGGTGCACCAATTGAGGGATTCCAGCAAGAGGGGCGCACCATCTTTGGAGAGAGATTCATTGTAGGAGATTGGCAGGGCCGTTGAGGATTCTATCACTTGGGTTTTCATTGCAGGGCCTTGGACATCAGATCTAGTGCTTTCTGAGACAATTTTATGACTCGGATTATTTCTTGAGCAGTGGGGCGAATTGAAGAGAAGGAGGGCGTTTTTGAGATCAAGATCTAGTCTATTTGGAGGGGTTACACTTTAGATCTGACCCTGAGACTTTACCTAGTGACTTGCAGTGTCCCGATCTATATTTATGGAGATTTTTAGAGCATATGGAGACAAATGCACCAAGAACATTTATGAGATTAATGAATGTAGTATTGAAAGATTTCATAGGCAAATTTGTCATAGTGTATCTGGATGACATACTAATCTTTAGTAAGACAGAGGGAGAACACTTAAACCATTTGACATCAGTAATGAGAAGGTTGCAGCAAGAAAAATTGTTGATAAATCTGAAAAAAATCTCTTTTATGAAGACATAACTCATATACTTGGGTTTTGTGATATCTTCAAATGAATTGAAGATGGATCCAGGAAAGGTGAGAGAAATCAAAGAATGATCGTCTCCAGGAAGAATATTTGAAGTAAGAAGTTTTCATGGATTAGCAAGCTTTTATAGAAAGTTTATCAGAAATTTTAGTGGTATATGTACACCCATGTTGGACACTGTTAAGAAGAAACACAAGTCTTTTAATTGGACAGAGGAAGATGAAAAACGTTTCAAGTGTTGAAGGATAAGATCATAGAACAACCAATTGTGGTCTTCCCATATTTTGGGAAAACATTTCAAGTGAGATGTGATGCAAGTGGAGTAGCTATTGGAGCAGTATTGAGTCAGGATAATAGGCCAGTTGCTTATTTCAGTGAGAAGATGAATGACACCAATAAGAAGTGTTCCACATATGACAAAGACTTTTATGCAGTGATTCAAGCCTTGAAGAAGTGGAGACACTATCTAATTCCTAAAGAATTTGTCTTGTACAATGATAATCAAGCTTTGCAGTTTATTACTAGGCAAGAAAAGTTGAATCAGAGACATGCTAAATGGGTAGAATTTATGCAGAATTTTACTTTTGTTATTAAACATATTGTTGGAATTGCTAACAAAGTTGCAAATGATTTGAGCAGGAGGAGTTTAATTGTACATGAATTCCAAGTGGATAGCTTAGGGTTTGAACACCTCAAGGAAATGTATCAAGAAGATCCAGATTTTAAGGAAGCTTATGAGGCATGTAAGAATCCTTTGTTGGGAGACAGAAGCCCATGGACAAAATATTTGATCCAAGATGGATTATTATTCAAAAGGAGACAACTATGCATACCAACATGCTCAATGAGAGATAACCCACTGAAAGAGAAACACAGTGGAGGTTTAGCTGGACACTTTGGTCATGATAAGACATTTGCACAGCTAAGAAATTCATACTATTGGTCGAGCATGAGGACAGAGGTGAAAAGGTTTGTGAACAAATGCAAAATTTTCTAGTATGCAAAAGGAAGACAACATAACACTGGTTTGTATCAACCATTACCAGTTCCAGAAAGGCCATGGGATGCAATCAATATTGATTTTGTATTGGGATTTCCTAAAACTCAGAAAGGGAGTGATTCCATATTTGTTGTGGTGGACATATTTTCAAAGATGGCACATTTCATACCATGCCAGAAGAAAAATGATGCTACACATATAGCCAATTTGTTTTTCAGAGAAGTGGTGAGACTGCATGGATTGCCTAAGAGCATAGTCTCAGACAGGGACACCAAATTTGTAGGACAATCTTGGAGCACTCTATGGAAGAGGCTGGGGACAAACTTGTCCTTTAGTTCAACATATCACTCTCAGGCAGATGGACAAACTGAAGTAGTAAACATAAGCTTGGGAAACTTGTTAAGAATTTTAGTCACTGAGCAAGGTCGTCAATGGGATTAGATTTGGGCACAAGCAGAATTTGCATTTAACAATTTAGTGAACGGGAGCATAGGAAAAAGTCCATTTGAAACTGTGTATGGTATACAGCCAAGAAGGATTATAGAGCTGAGAGATCTAAATCAAGATGAATTCAGAAGTGTTGGCGCAGAAGATTTTGCAACAGAGATGTAGAAACTCCATGACAGAGTCAGAGAGTAGCTACAAGACAACAACCTGAAAAATAAGAACATAGTTGATCAGAAGAGAAGAGAAGTTCAATTCGAAGTAGGAGATGAAGTTTTAGCTCATTTAAGAAAATAAAGGTTTCCAAGAGGGACATATAACAAGATGAAGATGAAGAAGATAGGACCATGCAGGATTCTCATAAAATTTTCAGCCAGTGCTTATGAAATTGGATTGCCAGACAATGCTGGGATATCACCGATATTCAATGTTGCATACATGTATCCTTATAGGAGAGCTAATGCAGGCAAATCAGATGATCAGAAAGAAGTTCAGTGGGAAGAACAATTGTCCACTACATAAAAACCTCAGATGGAGAAAATCATAGAACAGAGATTTGGAAAGAAGACTAGGAGGAAGACATATCCTGAATACTTAGTGAAGTGGAAAGATCATCCAGTGGAAGATTCAAGTTGGGTCACATAACTTGATATTTTGAAGCATGGAAAAACAGTGCAGGAACTCATGGACGGGAGTCCATAAATATTTTAGCGAGAGGAGTATGATGCAGGAGCATCGCCTTCAAAGTCAAAGACGCAAGCATGGAGGCAGGGATACGACATCTCAACATGGAAGAATTTCAAATCAACATTTAACTCAGGAACAAAACGAGTTGTTGAAATATTTTGGAAACAACATTTTTTAATAGGAGAAGGTAGGTAACCACTAAGAACTGATAGGATAGGTTGCAGACAGGACGAAGAGGAGCTCGAAGAGCCACTCCTTAGATAGTTTTGTTGTTGTATTGAAGAATATATAGAAGTGATAGAGGAGTATCAGTGGAGGCAGAATAGAGTAGAAGAAAGACGCAATGAAGAACTGCAATACTACGTAATTTGTTTCATGAATGAATAGAACAGACATAATTGTCACAATTCTCCTGACTGTGTTCATTTTGATGCGTGATTGAATGAATGTTATATTCCTTGTATGGCCTTTAGTTCATTTCTCTCATGTATGATTGTTCAAGAGTTGATCATATGAGTTTGTGACGAAACTGGATAAGTTTCAATTGTTTCTCTTCTAAAACTCGTATACAAGGTGTGCATCTCGTATGCAAGAAGTGCGTCGATAGAGTCTCAGATTGACTCAGAGGTGTTAAGAAGGAACAACAGAAACTTAGACCAAGTGCAAGGAGTGCACAACATCAAGGAACGACTAAGTGTCAAAGAACCATAACAAAGGAGTGCAGGAGAAATTTCTTTTGAAGAAATCCTTTGATCTGAGTTTATCGAGATACCCAGAGCGCAAGGAGTGCGTGGGAGATCGAAATCCTCAAAGGAAACCAAGCTCAGAAGAGATAGTTATTTTCAAAAGTGAAGACGAGATCCAAGAGACGGACTTGCAGGTCGAGAAAAGGTCGAATCCTTTGAACACTTAGAAAATCTTCTAAGTCGAAAGAAATCAGAAGCTCAGGAGGAGGAGCGACAAAAGTCGTTGGATCACGTGCAGAGGCTCGACAACCGTCTGATCAAAGGAAAGGTGCATGAGCCTTAACACTTTGTGTACGCAGGAGAGTTGACTTGCCAAAGTCTCGAAGTCCCGAAGTGATTGGGGACCGTCCATCATCTGGAAGGACACGTGGTGGAAATCCATCAGTTTCGGGTGAAGGCACTTCAAGAGGAACGAGTGCACAGAAGTTTGAAACTCTCGAAGCCTGAAGAGCCGAAGGAAATCTAGACCGTCAGATCCAGAAGGACACGCATCGACGGGCCGTGAAATCCAGGGGAAGGCGAAGGTGAAATGTTGAAACACCCAAACCCCGAATAGCCAAAGTGGTCAAGAGTCGTCGATCTATGGGAGGACACTTGCCTTCAGAGCATGGATTCCGGGTAGAACGCTCCGGGAGAAACAGAGCATGGAGAAGTTGAGACTTTCGAAGGACGAAGTCTCGAAGAGGACAAGGATCGTTGATTCAAGGAGGACATGTGTCAACAGATCACGTACATCAGGTAGAAGTAATTCGGGAGGAAGTGAAAGTGAAGGTTTGAACTTTTCGAACCCCGAAGACCCGAAGGGAAGCACAATCGTTCGTTTACCAAGGACATGTGTCAGTAGATCTTCCATTTCGGGAGATAGTCATTTCAGAGGAAGAGGGAGTTGAGAATTGCGATTTCTGAAGTCCGAAATCTCGAAATGGTCAGAGTCGTCGATTGAGGAGGACACGTGGTAGGAGATTTGTCATTGAGGAGGAAGCAAGGTTTGAGAGTTGAAAAATCTGAAACCCGAACCACGAAACAAATCACGACCACTGATTTGAAAGGAGTAGATCTAATCTGTTGATTTGAAAGGGACAGATCTGAGTCGTTGGTCCAGAAGCACCGCCAAGGCCACGAGATCAACGGTCATGTCGCATTGTAGTGAAAGAAGGTGCTCAAACTTTAAAAAGTTGAGGGTGGGCCTCAATCGAGACCACGGTATTGTGAAAGAGACACGTGGTGGCTCATGGTGAATTACGGGGTGAAAAGCAGTTTGGTTTCACACCATTCTTGGCCACACCCGCAATCACGTGTTTACATGAGTTCATCGCCCAAGGTCACATCTAGGAAGGGGCTAGCGCCTGAAACACAATAGTTAAGAAACGCGTAAGAAGGGGTCGCGAGTAGCATAAAACCTGCACCAAAAGCCGAAAGGGCCTGTGTTCAATTACAGAGTGAGACCAGTTGGGTTTCAAAGAGCCGATTTGACTCAGAGAATCGTAGATCCTTGGCCAAGAGGTCGTGTAGCCTTACAGGAGAGTAGGGGGGCTGCATCATCATGCTTCTGGATTGGCTTTGTCTTATGGTTATTATCTATGTGGTGTTACATGATATCTTGTTATGGTGTTATATTCTATGTTGAGATTTGGTTCCATATTAATACTCTCTCTTTTTTTAAAGGAAACTAAGGAAATTTATATTAAAAGAGTTGTACTCGTAGCTAAACAATGAAATTACAAAACTTGTCAACTTGAAAATTCAACCAAAATGGCCAACTCTTATATCTGTCGAAAAACAAAGCATGCAAAAATTCAAAATTACTACATCCCAACAATTTCTACATGTATATAGTCTTAAGACAACACCCAAAATTCTAATCATTTTTCAAAACATAAGATTTAATGGAAAGCATGGTGGCTATCACCATCTTCCAACCTCGGATTGAAGGGATGGAACTTATAATTTCTAATACCCATATCCTCAAACATTAATGTACAGTGACATCTTCCTTGAGCTCTAGGTGAACAAAGTTTATAGACATCATATAATTTATTAACATTATTATTGAATATGTATATTATAAATTATTTTAATTATATAATTATTGTGAGATATTGATTTGATAGTATCTTTCCTCATTTTAATATTAACATCGTCGACAATTTCCATAAAATTTCTTGTCATCCATTTTTAATTTATATCTTCCCAAAACCTTATAATTATTAAATATTACATATTATATTTTGTTATAACACCCCTCTTGTCCCGTTCTCTTAATTATAGTTGTCCTACAAAAAATTATGCATGCGCCCACCAAAGGATAGGTGGTGGGGTTGTATTGATGTAGAAAAATGAATATACATCACTCTCGTTTGTACATATTTTATTTGTCTTGACACCTGGTATGAGTCTTTTAAAGTGCACCTATATGGGGCCAAAGGATATGCCCAAATATCCTTGACAACATAGACTCCTATCTCTTTGTAAATTGTGTATGGCTTAAAAAAAAAAGGGTAAAGTAAATAATCAATTGACTCCTATCTATGTGTAAATTGTGTGTACCTAATGACAAGAACTTAGTCTTGTACAAAGTACCACCAATAAATATGCTTCTTTATGCTCTAGAAGAAAAACTTTTCAAAAGGGGGACATGCCATAACTCTATGTGACCCTTTTTGCTTTATGAACTTATTAGGTGGTACTTAGAAACTTGGTGTCTATAAAATTGAATAATTATATAAAATATTATTTTTACTAATTAAGTAATTATATATTATATTATTTTTATAATAATATCAATATTTTTTTAAGTTCAATGCTTTATATTATTCATTTTTATTAAAGGTATGCGTACTCCAATTTAAACCTAATCGTCATGACAAGCAGTTCAACTTCAACTTACTGTAAACCACAACTTTGATTTTAATAATCTTTATGCAATTAACTTCATCAAATTGACTCGAGTAGATATTCCATTAGGATGAAATGTTTATATTCATTATAATTGTTTAATTAATGCTTATGTTTATTATGATTGTTTTAATAATAATTAAGATTTCTTTATTATTTTATATATAGTAATAAATATATGATAATGGGCACAATGCCCCCACAAACATAAATATAAAAATAGTGGAATCAAATGATGCTCACTTTCCAGTTCAATTTACGTTGCCGCATAACATGATTCGTTGGTTTGTTATTGCAGGTTGACATTGAAAGTATTGGTTCTCCTTTTTCCCTTTTATTTCTCTAGGGCGGTTTGGACTTTATTCAAATCAAGGGAATAAAAGTGAGTGGGGCCATGTTTGAATGGTCCCCATATTGATGATGTGATGTGGGGGCAAGACAAACTGGCACATGGAAAATGGAACGGATGAATAGAGATTGTACCATTTCCATTGGCAATATATATAGAACAACTATAGGATTAGGAATTATGATTGATGATTTTTTTGGGATAAATGTTGTGTTAGTTTATACATAGTTGTTTATTTTAAAATAGGAGAAAAAGAGGGGAAATATGAAAGAAAAAGGGAAAAATGAATGTCGGCTAAGAATATATAATTATTTGAAATTAAGACACTTGATATGGTGGATCAGACACATATAATTAGATAGGAATTTAAAATATCTCCACTTATATGATAATTTTTCTTGATAGATGAGAAATTATCTACATTGTTCAATATGCAATGAACCATGAGAGTGGGAGTGAAAGGTGCATCCCATAAAGATAGGAATTTAAAATTTCTTACTATATATAATAAAATTTCTTATATCTTGAAAATCATTTCCATTGTTCAATAAATCATGGGAATGGGACAAAAGGTGCATCCTTGTCTATATGTATATCTTTATTTTGCACTTTATTTAATTTATTTAACTGTACATTTTCACTTTCCAATTTGAAATGTTATTTTATGTATCTTATTGCTTTGAAAATCTTAGAGCTTTGCCACTAAAAGGGGAAGAGATTACCTAACTTACTTTTGACACACATTTCGTAATGTTTAGTGTTTTAGTCGATGGAGCAAGTGTCTTTCACCATAGTTATCGTATGTGAATTTGGATTTGGATTTAGATTTAATGCGACTAAAAAATTAACATATTAAAAGAATCCAAATCAAGATAGTATATGATTATACATCTTATAGCGAATATTAAAAAATGCAAATTAATCAAAATTTTAATCACGACAATAGCATAGATGTATAAAATCATGGGTCATTCCACATGCAAAGGCAACATGAAGTATGAGAGAGAGTGTTCACATGAAGCAAATGATGGAGATACATCCTTGCACATAAGGAAGTCAAAATACCTTATAGAAGATAACCACGATATTTGAACAACCCACAAGAATGTCAATCTCTTGTTAGGGCGCAATAGACTCTATACTCACTCAATATAGAGATGCCAATACATGTGACATTAAGACCCTAGAAAAAAACACAAAGCCCAAACAATGTTGTGTTGACAAAGATCAATAGATGGTGAGAGATCTAAGACAACCATATTTATGAGTGTGATGCCCTCTTAGAAATGGCCAAGTTTGAAAAATTACAGTGATGAATGACATGTATAGACAATAGATGTAAAAGAAAAAAGTATGTTTGAATATTTCGTCCAAAAATTTGGTGTGCTAGAATTTTTGTGTATCAATCAAACACAAACTAAATTTGGAGAAAAACTTCAATAAATCAGATTGCTATATAAAATGGAAAAGTTAACAGTACAAATTTAACTTCTGTGTTATAAAAATTCTTTCCCAAGTAAAATAAGAATGTTATCATAAGAAATAATTCCACCATATTAATGAATACTTTAACCATGAAATTTTACTTTTATGAATTTTGGTTCATTTTAAAATCACCCAACATATTTAAATTTGAAAAAAATAAATAAATCCAATAAAAATTTACCTTATTAAAAAAAATTTACTCACCAAAAAGGTTGAAATTATCTCATTATTAAATCCTAAATTGGATGGAATTCCACAAACTCCCTCCATCCCATTGCCCTTGAGAATCAACATTGGGATCTTCTTTTTGGACGACTAGGGCAAACATGAGTAAAGAACACAATCCTCGAAAGCTAATATACCCCTTTCCCTCCCCCTCAAAAGGCGAAATTGAAGGCAGAACCATTGATTTTGTCACCTAAATTTGAGGGAGTGTACGCCTATGCATTTATAAAAGGAGAGGAGGGAGGAAAAGTGGCGTGGCCACTAGGGTGCCAAGCTTCCATGACTTTATGTCAACATCATAATGTCCTCCAGCATGCTATACATAGATGCATGGCATGCATTCATGGTAGCAATAACAACATATATCATCATCATGCATCATGGTAGCAATAACAACATATCTCATCATCATGCATCATGGGGGTGTGGCAGTTATATGTGAAAACCCGTCATCGGATAAAATGAGTAGCGTACGAATATTTTCCGGCGCCCTTTCCGTTAACTGCCAAACTCCCCTAAACTCCATTAACTGACGGCGATCGTGATGCATGCACAACACTAACCGCCGAAGTCCCCTTAATTACGTTAGCGGACGGAATAATCGGCATCGTCGCTAAATTCAGGGGTTTGACTTATGTCCCCGGGGCCCGCTATGGTCACCGGTTTCTGTTCACACATGGATAGTAATGTGGAATCGGTATTTCTCATTTTGATTGGTGGGTGTTCTGCCAGCTGGCGGCGCAGACAAAAACGACTGCACTATGCGCGTGATTAGACTTTAAGACCACGTCAGCGAACCCACGCGGTCTGTTGCCAACTGGCGGGCCTCACAGTTTCCTGGGAATTATAATTGTTATTCGGCCCTTATTTGGCGGGGATATTTTTGGACTTTAAACCACACATAGACTTGCCACAGGGCTTAAAAAACAGGTTATATCAACGTTTCACACCCTGTATTTATTGTAAATTTATCTGGTTATTAAGATTTACAGTTATATATTATATGGTCCATTGCAATGTCTTTAGCTCTTTGTGCTAGCGGGCTTATATATATATATATATATATATTTATTTTTTTTTCCTTTTATAAGAGTATGAAAATAGTTACCATAGTTAAAAAGTGCATAAAATCAATTTTTTTTTTTAATCAATAAAGTATTTTTTTTTTTAATCAATAAAGTATTGTTCCATTATGATTAAGTCATTTTTCTGAAATTTTAATGGGATTTTTAAAATAAAGCTAAAATCCTTTAGAGCCAAGTTTCATGATCAAAGTTCCGGTTAATAAGGTGAAATTATACCATTCAACAAAAAATTTATAGGATTTGAAGAAAATTTTCAACTCAAGTTATCTAATTTTTATTGAAATTCATCATGAAATCAATTCAAATTATAGAATTTAAACTCCTTATTGCACCTTAATTATATAAATTATGCTTTTGATATGCTCAATTTCATAAGCAAAAGCAATTTTTACCAAATTTTTGTCAATTTAACCTCCCAATATTCTTTATGAATAAGACAAAAACATTGAGTCTTTACTCTACTTCTTCTCTTTTATGTTAATAATAATAATAATCTACTCTTAAGGTCACAATGTAGCCATATGTTGAATTGGTGTATGAGACTCCATTGTTTGTATCAAGGGACCCCCTTTGTATAGTGATTTGATTGCTTAGTCTATGGAGGTGTACATACCTTACACCCTTTGGATTCAAATCAGTGACCTCCAAGATGGAAACATATGTTCTTAACCATTAGGCCCACTCATGTTGTACTAATCTAATTTAAAATCCCAGCCTATCCATAAATCAAATTGATGTATGAGACCCCTTTGTTTGTGTGACAAGGAACCCCCTCCATGCAATGATTTGATTACTAAGTGTATGATGATATACATACCCTAGCTCCCCTCCAAATTTGAACCTATGACCTCCTACGAAGAAACACATTTATCAAGCATTAGGTTTACTCAAATGATCTATAAACTGTCGTGGATATTCCAATGGAATTGTTTGTCACAACAGATCTGATAAATAAAACCAGAATATACCTATGAAAGGTTAAATTCCTTTAGATTGCTAGAGTATTTAGTTATTGATTTTCTTCTTATGTGTGAAATAGATAAAATGTGGAAAATAGAGAATAGTAAAATACAATCGCACATCATCCACAAAATGACACAAGGATTTGCTCTAGGAAACCCTTAAGGGAGAAAACCCAGTTAGAATATGAGGTTGCTCTGCTCTTTTTTCTCTAGTATGCAAATAATGCAAGTATAAAGGAGAAGACACTCTCTATGGAGTTACTTGATACTTGTGGCATGTTAGGCTGCTACAAAACATTACCCCGCCCTCTGTTACACTCTCTAATTTCCCACTCCTAGTTGTTCTGCTCTGCTATGGAAGAAAATACAATAACATAGAATGGAACCCCTTCTCGTCTTAGTGGATCAGTATTTAACATAGCCCAATAACCATCTAGGGGTAGGTTTTTGACTTCCTCAACCCTCAATTGTGATAGGGTTTTGAACCTTCTAGAACATTCTTGAAATTACACACATGGCTAGTCCCACATGCATGAGTAACGGGGACTGATGTGACATCCTTTCATACCATGGTGGTCAACACGGTGGGTCAACTTGCAGGAGGCATAACTTTTTCACACGAGCTTTGATTGATGCACGGTTTGCACCGTTGGAAAGGTCTCGGCATGTAGAAAACGATTAAGGGGGTGTGCAAAAGTTTTGGACACCAAAACAAAACAAAAAAGTTATTTAATGCCTCAAAATGGCTCTAGAAGGTTTCAGACCCCAATTTTCCAAGCTGAGATCTGCCACTAAAATGGCGTTGCAAGCTAATTCTTCCAAGTTTTTCCACTATGAAAGCATCGATATAAATGACAAATAATATAATGATCCAATCTAGATCATCAAATAAATAAGGACTTTTTGAACATCTCAAATTTAAGTTTATATCTAAATTTTGATGGGTTTGGACTTCTTGTGTTGGTGTGAGAGAAGGTGTTTGACCTCTCGAAATTGAGTTACCTCTATTATCAAGAAAGTTGAACAAATGTTCAATAAACCAAATTATTCTTGAAGTTAATAAGTGAACAAACTCAACCCCTTTCCGATGAAAACTCTGCCCCAAATTTAGAAGGAATTTTGTGAAAAGATATAGTCTCACTTGATTGATGGGAACTTAGACTATGAAATCTTGTCAATGAGAGTTTGGCCCATTTTAAAATAACCCAAATTGCAAATTTTGAAAAAATGAATCTTTCTCCACTTATTAAGTCATTCCAATTATTCTTTATAAATCTCAATAGGATATTTTATCCTTAGAGAAAAACATACTAAATAAATAAGGATCTTTTCCAGTGCAATTGAGTATAAGGAAGTAGGGGTGATGTTCTCCCTAGAATGACAAGATAATGACATATTCGATATAGGGAAAACTAATCAACCAAGTTTACAGAAGCGTGTGAAGCATGATACAACTTGGAATTACATGTAAGGGATTCTACCAAAAGCACATGCTCAATAAGTAAGTTCAATAAGAGCAAAGAGGTACAAATATACAAGACTAAGCTTGGTCAAGGATGTAGGTGGAAAGATGAGAAGAGTGATTTCTCTTATCATTTAAGGTTGATAAAAAGTGAGGAATTCATAATCCTCAGTTATGCATTATCATTTAAGGTTGATAAAAAGTGAGGAATTCATAATTCTCACTTATGCATTATCATCTAAGGTTGATAAAAAGTGAGGAATGCATAATCTTAAGTTATGCATCTTATAAGAGATCCGAACATATAGTGCTCCTTTAAAAACCAATAGAGTCCATGTGTTTCTTCTATTTGTCTAAATAATGAGGTTGTAAGACAAGAGGTCAGTAGATTTTGGAGTATGCAACAACTCCTCTAATAAAATAAGCTTTATAATTAAAAGGGTTCACACTTAAAAGGATACATAATAAACCTAAGATCTAAAGCAATAATATCTACCAAAATCTCTCATAATACCAAATAAAAGAAAAAAAGAAAAAGAAAAAAAAGGTGTTATTATTAAACCCTTATATTCTTATTGTAATTTTGACATCCACATAAAAATAAGATTTAAACATAAACATGGTAAAAATACTACCCTATCATTTAGTTAGAAAATACTACCCTATCATTTAGTTAGAAAATAATAAATATCATTTAGTTAGAAGATAATAAATAACATGAATGAGAAGGGTAAAGTTATGTATTTTTTTTTATCTTTATGGTATATGGATCATTACACAAAGTTAAAATTTTGATAAATTAAAATTATACAAAACTATATAGAGAAAATTATTTTTAATAAAACTTTAACCTGCAACACAAAGTTAAAATTTGCATAAATTAAAATTATGCAAAAGGAAATTACTTCTAATAAAACTTTAACCTACAACACAAAGTTAAAATTTGATAAATTAAAATTATGCAAAACTATATAGAGGAAATTGCTTCTAATAAAACTTTAACATGCAACACTGGCATGATAACTATAACCAGCCATTACTATCATCCTCATGGGTCCATCTAACCACTTATCCAATAACCACTTATACAATAAATTTGTTACAACTTGGTAACATGATAAATAAATTTAACTTCACTGAAAATACACAGTTGAACATCCGGCCATTGTGGGTTGATTTTCGAATCTACTTCATAGATTTACTCTAAATATTCGAATGGACATCGGATGCTTTTGGCCGGTGGCAAAGAATCTAATAGTACCATTCAAAATACTGTTATAAGATTTCACTGGAATCTTTTTTTCACTTTATTCTTTATTTATACAATCCAAAACTAACCATTTGAAATATGACACTAGCTGCACAATTTAGAAAGATGCACGGTCAGAGAAATTGTGTTGGCACATCAACGTACTGGAAAGTTTACAGAGGTTTTATTTTTATATGATTTCATTGGATAAGGGATTAATTGGTTTAATCATGGAAATATATGAATTTGGTGAGGATAGTCATTTTTTAATATAATTTGATGTTGTACAATTTTTAGATGTCTGTTTGTTTAGTTACATAGTAATTTTTTAACAGTGAGGTAAATTTTTATGTGTTACTGTAAAGGAAGGTGTTTGATCTCTTGATATTGGGTTGAAACTTTATCTCATCAGAAAAAATAGTCTCTGAAAATGTTGTGTCCATTTATTAACTCATTCCAATTATTCTTTGTGAATTTGGAGTTTGTTCAGTTATTAACTCATTCCAATTATTCTTTGTGAATTTGGAGTTTGTTCAGTTATTAACTCATTCCAATTATTCTTTATGAATATATACTGAATATTTTATCCTTTATATCCTAAAGTAAAAAAAACACTAAATAAATAATTAATCAACCAAGTCAACTTTGATTAAACTAATTAGGTCCATATCTCAACTCCAAAAAGACATTACTACATTTTTTTCAATAATAATTTATAGAAGTGCATGAAACATGATACAAGCTAGAACTACATGTAAGGGATTCTACCAAAAAGCATGTGCTCAATAAACAAAGCTCAATAAAAACATAAACCTAAAAATATATAAAACTAAACTCCATTAAGGGCCTATGAGAAAAGATGAAAAGAGTGATTTCTCTTATCAATTAAAGTTGACAAAAAAGTGAGGAATGCATTGTAGTGGGCCATGAACTTTGAGTAGAGCAAATCCTAAGCTATGCATTGTAGAAGAGATCCAACATCTAGTGCTCCTCTGAAAGTTAATAGGGTGCAAGTATTTCTTCTATTTGTCTAAATAATGGGGCAATGAGACTAGAGGTCAACCCATTTGGCACTAAATCTGGGAGCATGCAATTACTATTCTAATTAAGTAAGCTTTGTAATGAAAATGGTAAACACTCAAGGGCTTCATAATGAACTGAGGATCTCAAAATGTGATTTGCAATAATATCTACCAAGGATCTTAGAATGCCAAATGAGAGAAAATGAAGTGTTATGTCGATTCAATTTATATGTTATATAGCTAACATGTATGTTGATCATGAGGTATGCACTGATTAGTTTACATTCTTTATTGGTGAGGACAAACCTCAAACTATTTAGGATCAAAGCAAGAGTTATGAAAGCATTTACATTAAGATAGTGCAAAGTGATTATCCTTCCCAATTTAGAGATAAGTACACCGATGATGATGAAATTTAGGAGAAAACAACTCTTTTTTAAAAAAAAAAAATTGCTTTTTAGGTTGATAAAGCTTTGAGTCCAATAATAACTTTGTTCTTATTAGAGACTAACTTTGTTCTTATTAGAGACTATATTCTGGTTGTAATTTTGACTTCCACATAAAATAAGATTTACACATGAACCTAGTAAAAGTACTACCCTACCATTTAGTTAGAAGATTCACAAAGTTGTACCAGTGAAACTTTGATTAATTAAAGTTAAACAAAAATTATACAAAAGGAATAACTTTCACTTTAATTAATTAAAATTAAACAAACTTTATAAAAGAAAATAACTCTTCAATAATAATAGAACTTTGACCTACAACTCTTATATAGTAACTATAACCAAAAATCACCATCCTCATCCATCTAACTCCTATTCCAATTTGTTACAACATACACAGTTGAAACTCCATTGTGGGGGTTGATTTTCGAATCTACTTTCATAATTTTATTATTATCTAAAATATTCGAATGGACATCGGATGCTTTTGGCTTATGGAAAAGAATCTACTGGTACCATTCAAAATAATGCTAGAAGATTTCACTGGAATCTGTATTTCACTTTATTCTCTATTTATAACATCCATAATAATGTAGTCTAGAAAACTAGCCACTTGAGGTATGACACGTACTGCAAAATTGAGAAATATCCATGGTCTGATTAGACCTAACACTTTTGGCACATCAACGTAATGGAAAGTTTACAAAGGTTTTATTTTTATATGATTTATTTGGATAAGGGACTCACTGGTTTAATCAGGGGAATATATGAATTTGGTGGGGATAGTCATTTTAGAATATAATTTCAAAGTTCAGTAATTTTTAAATATATGTTTGTTTAGTTATACAATAGTTTTCTACATCGATTTTAGGGTAAAGTTTGATATAATAGGGTAAAGTTTCATGTAACATGGAACTCTGCCATATGGTACTTATTGATTTAACAACTTGGCAGTATTGTATGTTTCATATAGTACTTAAAAAAATTATTGATTTAATAATTTGACACTATTGTATGTTTCATAATATTGATTGACATAATATTCATATCAAAATTATACAACTTCTTATTATATTTTATGGTATTTATTATTATTTATATAAATTTTATATGTATTAATGTAAGATATTTTTTTTTGGATTTTAAAAAGATAAAATAAAATAAAATATTAATTTTTAAATTTTATTGAAAAAAATTTAATTTTGTTTTGTTTTAAAAATTTATTTATATTAGGAATAAATTTATAATAACATTTTTGAGAAAAGATGTGTTTATTATATTTATTTGCAAAAATTCCATAACAAAAAAGGTGAAACTAAATTTTATAATAATGTTAAAATCTTAAATGACAAAAGTCTTAATATTAAATTAAGCATTGCATTTGAAGAAGCTAAGCCATAAAAATAAAATAAAAAAATTAATGAAATTATAACTTTTCACTCTTTGATTTGTTTAAATCTTCTTTAAATTATATTAAAAAAAATGATTAATACAAATTTAATCTTAAAATTACATTAAACACCAAATTAAATCACATTAAACACTAAATTAATATATTACTTGAATTAAATATTTAAATATAAATTTCATTACATTATCACCATCTCACTCACTAAACTCTTAAAAAAACCTTTTATGTAATATAAAATTAAACTATAAGCTATTTGGTAATTTGGGAAGGTTTTACTTCACATTGGATAACCAATCCCATGCTTTCCTTACCTAGTACATGGATTGGATTCCTTATTCAATGTTTTCCTTATCTACTACATGGATTCCTTATTCAGTACATAGAACATATATTGTTTGTTGTAAAATATAAGTTTGATAAGATAGTGTACTTTGCCATAGGCATATCAAATGTCCATTCCTTTAAATTAGTTAGGAAATATTAAGATCGCAATTTCCATTGGTGTATTATATTTAATCACTACAACATCATATACAAATTTGTCTCTTCACCTATATATATATAATAAAAGTTGTAATTTTAAAATTACTAATGAAAAGTAGAATAGAAGTTGTGTGATATCGGATACCCAATTTATTATTAGTAATCTCTTAATTCAAAATAGAATAGAAGTTGTGTGATATGTGATACCCAATTTATTATTGGTAATCTCTTAATTCATATTTTGAAGATGAGTTTAATATATATGTTTCAATCTTTAATTTTAATATCTCCCATTTTTATATATATTATTTTTAAATATAATTTAAATAAATATATGAAATAAATATATGAAATAGAATAATGAAGATATTTTTTTAATAAGGATAGTTTTAATTTATGTAGGTGTTTTTTAATCTTTTATATACAAAATCTAAATTTTATAGAATAAAAAAATAAAAAAAATTATGATATAATATAAAAAACAATGGAAAGTTTCAATTTTTTTTTAATATAGTTGTTATTATATTTGCATTTGTATAATTGTTCACCTAATTAAAAGTTAATTTTATGTTTTTGTTTTATTTCTAAAATATATGGGATTTTGAAATTTAGATTATATTGATTACTTTTATTTTCATTTGTCATATTTATAACTTTAATGGTTATGAAAAAGTTAAGCTATATCATTATTTATTAAATTTATTGATGGTTTGGTTTTTTAAATATAAATAATATGTTTTTCTTATTTATTTATTTCAATTTTGATAATTATAATTGAGAAATTGGTTTTGCAATTTTTTTTTGACATTTATATTAATGAAAAAAATTATTTATGAAAAAAATCTTTATTATTTAATAGTGTTAAAGGTATTATTATTTTTTTAACACAAATATTTTATCTTTCAATAAATTTAACTTCACATTTAATATAGATGTGAAGTTTAGGGATGCAATATCTCTAAAAAATTGTAAAGAAAGATAAAATAAATCTAAAAGAATTATATAACTTATAATCTCAAAATTAAATGTAACACACCCTATCCTATCCTCTTTATAGAAGTTAGAATTTCCCCTATTAAAAGCATGACTATGTCTAAATACTTAATGTACAAGAAAAAGATTAACAAAATACTGCTCAAGTAGAAAAGCCTTGGCTAAATCAAGGGGGAATAAAGGAAGAGATAATACTTCAAAATAACCATAATATTAAAAATATCACTACTTCTAAATTTAAGGAGAAATTGTGGTGCCATAAAGAATTAGAGGATAAAAGAAAACTAAGATAAAAACTAAAAATAAAAAATATCTCTCTATTTTGACTAGTGTAAAAGAGAAAATCAACATTACCAAAATATGAACAAATTCTCAATACAGTGAAACTAGGCATGGGACAATTCCCAAAATGTAGTGGGATGAATAAATTTATCATCTTTATGACACTAAGAGAGTTGAAGATGAAAAACACTTTCAAAAATAAAATTAGATCTCAATTTCAAAAGATTTATAAGAATACCAACCCCAGTAACCTTCTAACTCATCAAAACTATGATAATATAAGAACTTTTGTTAATGCTTTTTGTGCACAAAAATAAAATTCTAAAAAATTTCAAGCATTCTTTCATCTTTCCAATAAACCGAATTTAATCTAAAATATTAACCATTATCATCATATATATTAAATTTATACAAATAAAATAAAATATAATAAAAAATTCAATAATAATAATAAAATTTTTAATATTCATCAAAAATTGGTAAAAGTAAAACACCAAACCTACACCAATCCATAAACACTCTATGCAATTGCATCTCTATAGAATAAACAAGCATACACAATGCATATAATATGATTGGAGGTGCACACTAGAAATAATATAAATACATGATTCATAATACAAAATCTATGTAAATGTAGGGTTTTGTTCAACAAATAAGAATATTATTTTTTACGGTCACCATTTTATAGTCATGAATATTTAATGTTTAAGAATATGTGTTTTCCCTTTGGAGATCACAAGTTCAAATCCAGAGGGATGTAGGGTATGTATACCTCCCTAGACACGGAGGGAGTCCCTTGTCCTACAAATAAAGAATCTCATACACCAATTTGGTGTCTAGCTTACCGTAACCTTAAAATTTATTATTATTATTATTATTATTATTATTATGTAGTCTACCAACCTTCCTAACCTCTTAACTCAACAAAAGTATGGTGATCTTGGAAAGCTTCTCTTAATGCTTTTCGAGCACAGAAACAAAATTCTAAAGAATCACAAGTAATCACTTACCCTCTTAAGGTCCGATAGACCAATTAGG